>VWZO01008624.1:2203-17534 GCA_013396975.1 Bucco capensis
GCGACGGGCTCCCCCCCCCCCAGGGCAATCGCTGTGCCCTAAGGTAGTCCCAGATCTGTCCCTCACGAGGGGTGAGAGAGATCCAATCTCCCATTCCCCCACAGGGCCTGGTAGGTTCTGCACCCCCTGGGGTGATCCCTGATTCCCTTCCCCGAGGCCTGATTGTGCTCTGGAGTGATCCCCCATCTGCCCTTCAAGGGCTCATCCCACCCTGGGGTTATCCCTGTCTCAGCTCATCCCCCAGGGCAGTCCTCCACCCTCTCTGGGGCCTGGGGAGGTCTGCAAAGCCTCCCTCAGACTCGGGGCCTTGGGGAGGTCTGCAAAGCCTGAGGGACAGACTCAGGGCCTGGATTGCCTCTCAGGAACCCTTCCAGGGCCCAGCTCTCTCCTGGATCTCCCAGGGTCTGGATCCCTCTCCAGGATCCCCCCCATGGTGTCTGGCTGCCCCTGGGATACCCCAAGACTCCTTCCTACAGGCCTGGCTCCCCTATGTCAGGCCTGAGGCCTGCTCCTCTGGGGCCATCCCTCCTCCCACAGGCCTGAGGCCTGTCTCCCCTGTAGGCTTCTGGTCCTGATCCGCTCCCGAGGGATCCCCCCACAGCCTGGCATCCTGCTCCTCCCCAAGCTCTGGGGTCCCCCCACNGAGCGATTTCCTCCCTCACCAACGGCTCAACCTAGCTCGTGAGGATCTCGCGTCTAATCCCTCGGCATTGCCGGACCGAACCCCACAGGGGTTGGAACTAACCCTGGACTGAGCTCCCCAATCCAACTCACCCCCAACGGCTCNTCAGGGCCTGGATTGCCTCTCAGGAACCCTTCCAGGGCCCAGCTCTCTCCTGGATCTCCCAGGGTCTGGATCCCTCTCCAGGATCCCCCCCATGGTGTCTGGCTGCCCCTGGGATACCCCAAGACTCCTTCCTACAGGCCTGGCTCCCCTCTGTCAGGCCTGAGGCCTGCTCCTTTGGGGCCATCCCTCCTCCCGCAGGCCTGAGGCCTGTCTCCCCTGTAGGCTTCTGGTCCTGATCCGCTCCCGAGGGATCCCCCCACAGCCTGGCATCCTGCTCCTCCCCAAGCTCTGGGGTCCCCCCACCAAGGCCTCGTGCCTGCTCCCCATGCTTCAGGGTGATCCTTGCTCATGATGCTGGAAGATCCTTGCCCCTAGGATCTGGGGGCATTTATCTCCTAGAGCCCCTTGTCCTCCTCTCTTGGGAGAGCCCTGACCCTCCTGCAATGTGTGGAGGTCTTTACCCAGAGCTCCCCAAACAGGCACCCCCTGAGCTCCCATGGATCTGGGTGATCCCTCTCCAAGGATCTCCCTGGATCTATGGCATGCCTGCCTTTGAGACCTCCCTTTTGGGGGGCAAAATCTCCTTGTGAAATCCCTTGGAATTCTGTTGGCTCAGTTTCCCCTGCCCTACTCCCACCTCAGGGACATCCTCTGAACCCTTCTCCCCTTGGATCTGTAGGGATCCCCCTTGGATCCTAGGCCCCTCCCCACTTTGGGGACACCCTCAATCCTTCTCCCTCACCCACACGCCTCATTTCTCCATTCAGGATCCCCCTCCCAGATCTCTGGGACCCCCTTGCATGCACCCACCTTGTTACCCCTGCACCCTCTCCCCACACTCCATGGGGCTGGGCCTTGGGGAGGATCCCAGCACCTCATTCACCTTGGGGTGGGAGGGAGGGGGATGTGACCCCCCTGGGTGAGGTCCCCCCACTCCCCATCAGGGGTGGAGGGGCTGCTCAGTGCAGTTTGGCCCTAGCAGGGGTCTCCTTTGCTTGCAGAGCTGAGCGGGAGGGAGAGATCTTGGGTAGCGCCAGGGAGCAGGCGGCACCGTCCTGGGCTCAGGCAGGTGGAGGATGAACGGCGAAGCAGAGTGCCCTGCAGACCTGGAAATGACAGCTCCGAAAAACCAAGGTGAGACACCCCCTCCTCCCCCCGTAGCTCCCTACCCCTGGGAGTCCCACGGGAATATCACAAACAAAACCAAAACCAAACCAAAATAATAAAACCCCTCAGGGCAGCCCTTTTGTCCAAGGGATGGAGGAGCTGTGATCCCAACAGGGATGGGGATTTGGCTTTCCCCATCCCAGAGGAACATGTGAATGCATGCGCTGGGAGCCCCCACCCTTGCCTGCCCCTTCCAGTGAAGGGGATGCTCTTTTTGGGCAGCTGGCATTTCAGGATGAGGTGGGGAGGAACCTGGCACAAAGAGGTACTGCCTTTGCTGTCACATCTGGGCTGCATTAAAAGCTGAGCTGTTACCTTGGGCCTCCAGCTTCCAGACCCTGGGATGACATCAGAGGTTCAGCTTTTATTGGAAAAGGAGGAGAAAAACAAGGATAAAAAGGAGTGGTTTTATTTGGGGCAGCCCTTTTGGGCAGTGAGGTTACAAACTCCCTGGTGCCCTGCAAACCCTGGGGAGCATAGTCCAGCCCCTCTTGCCTCCCCTAGACCTTCCTCCCTCCCTGCAATCGATTTGTTGCCCCGAGCAAACCTGCCAGGAGCACGTGTCCTTCTCTGGGTCTTTAGCTGGATTTAATTACACTGGGGCAGCTTTCCTAATATAGGCCCAGCCTGGGCGATGCCAGGAGAGCTGGGGATAAATTGGTCCCAGGACACAGACAACCCCATTCATCTTGCCAAGTGAACTCTGCAATTCCAGTGTTTTTTGGCAAACCCCAGCCAGAGGGAGGGGGATGGAGGGATGGGGAAGGGGCTGAGCATGGGGTCCTCACCCTGATGCCAGCAAGGGTTTGGGGAAGGTTTCTGCAGTTCCTTAGGTATTCCTGTGGGTTGTGGTTATTTTAGCTGTTTGCTGGCCAGGAGGGTCACGCAGGGCCAAAGGTCTTGAGAGGTTCCTGTGTTGGATGGAGGGAAACAGGCACGGGGCTGGGTGAGGGCAGGTTTGAGGAGGAGCTCATCCCCTTCTCCCTCCCCATTTGGTTTTTGTGGCCATGCTGCTTTTGGTTGTTTTTCCTGATTACTGCAAGTGGGCACCAGTGTCACAGACAAGTTCTGCCTCGTTGGTGCTTGCCTGGGGAAAGCTGGGAAGCAGATAGGGAAAAGAGGAAGGCAATACTTTGGGCTTAGTGCTCCCCCAGCTCTGATCTCCTCCATCCCCAAGGCACTGGGAGGGATGAGGGTTTTCTGTCTCTTTTCCGCCTTTATGACATTTTGGGGCTCTGAAGCCAGGAGTTTGGAGACTTGTTCTGAGCTGCTGGGCTCCCTGCTTTATGAGGGACACTCTTTCCATCTTCCCTCTCCCCCCATCTCCAATTAATCCCTAACAGACCTGATAACTACAGACACTCACCAGGTCCCAAACTATTCCTGCCTGGACTCCCCAGCCTGACAGTACCAGGAAGGGGAAATTAGGTGCAGGGACAGGTCCTGGCTGTACTTCCCCCACAGCTGCAGGTCTTAGGTGCACTTTAACATCCCTCACTTGAATTTGGGTTTTGAGGGGGAGGAGTTGCCCTTCAGTGGACCAACGTGGAGGCAGAGGTGATGTTTTCCTGCATTGAGTTTGAGTGGAGGGAGAGCTGCAGCCAGGTATTCCTGGAAGCTTGTTTTCACTCCTGGGGACAGATGCTGCTCTCAAATTTGTTTTGTTGGGATGCTCTGTGTCCCTTCAGCAGCTCCAAACACCCCAGCCTTTGCCCAGCAGTACCATGGGGCGGGGAACAGGTAGAGAGCAGGTCCCACACCTCAGGAGCCTTTGGGCTACAGTGCCCAAGCAGACAGGGCCATGTTGTTTGGGGCTCTGCTCCTCCTCCAGCCCATCCCCAGGGACCTCTCTTTCCACTCCCACAGCTGCTGCTTTTCCCCAGGGCCACCCATCTCTGCAGAGCACCCAGGGTTCCTCTCCCCAGCTGATGAGGAAGCTAGGAGCAGAGAGGCCAGCACAGGGATTCCCCTGGCAAGGAGGCAGCCCCACAGTGGTGCTTGATGGGACATTTGGTGCTGGGATATCCTGCCTGCTGCCTGTCCTGGCATGGGGCTGCTGCCTATCCCAGCCTCCCAGTTGCTTCAGGCTCCTGGCTTTGCCGCTTGCCTGTTCCATCATCCCAGCTGCTTGTCCCTGTGGGAGCTGGGGGCATTCCTGCAGGCAGCTCAGGGGATGTTGGGGTGGTGTAACCACCACCTCTGCACCATCAGGGACCCCACTGTGAGACAGAGGGGCTGTGCACTCCTCAGCTTTGGGGTCTTCTGAGCTTTGACCTTGGCAGAGGTCAACATGGAGCTAGGTCTCAGGTGATGGTGAGGCTCTCTGGGTTGAGAGGAAAGCAGTTCTGGGGGGCTTTTCCATCTCTCTGGACACAACTTTTCCACTTAGAATGTGGGTTTTGCTGTTTCCTTCTTGGCTGGAGAGCACATTGCTCCCATCTCACTCCACAGGGCTTCACTTGTGTGTGTAGGGAATAGCCTTCTGCTCCCATGCAGCAGAGCCATCACCTTATCTGATGGAGCTGTGGGATGAGCAAGTCTCTCTGGTTTGCCCCAAGTGGATTTTCTAGCTTTGCCTGGATTGGTTTGGCCTGTAGAAAGTTGCTGGAGGGTGATGGGAACAGCCATGTCCCTTTGATCTTTAATCTGGAGAGGCAGCATGTGGAGATTACGTGTCCTGGCGTGCGAGCTGGAGCTGCACATTGGGAGCTGTAGTCCCTGTGTCCTGCTAGGAAGGCTGCCTGCTCCAGGAGCTGGAGTCCCTCTATCCTGCCGTGTCCTGTCTGCCCACCACCCCTGCTAAGCCTGTTCCTTTGTTGCCCAGACCGCTGGTCTCAGGAGGACATGCTGACTCTGCTGGAGTGCATGAAGAATAACCTGCCTTCCAACGATGGCAGCAAGTTCAAAACCACTGAGTCCCACCTGGACTGGGAGAAGGTGGCTTTCAAGGACTTCTCGGGGGAGATGTGCAAGATGAAGTGGATGGAGATTTCTAATGAGGTAACTGACAGCCACGTGGGGCTCAGAGGGGTCTCCATGAGAGGGAGTGAGCATCCTGGTGACCTCCCAGGGTGTTTGAATCCTTCAAGTCCAGCACCAGAGTCCTCAGCCCTTACTGCTGATCCTGGCTAGTGCTGACAGTGAAGCCCTCAGGGGTGCTGGGATGGGTTGTTTGTACAGTGCCATTGCAAACCCCTGTGGGTTTATGCCTTGCTGAGCATGGCTCAGTGCTGAGTGGGGATCTGCCCTGTGCTCCCATGCAGCCTCTTCACACTGTGGCCTTTCCTTACTCCACAGGTGAGGAAGTTTCGGACCCTCACAGAGCTCATTATGGATGCTGAAGAGCATGTCAAGAATCCCTACAAAGGCAAAAAGCTCAAGGTACTGAGCAGGGATTGGGGTCAGGCTCTAAAGGCGACCCAGGATGGGGGGGCTGTCACCCATGTGGCACTCTAGACCTGTGTGGCTCTGCCACCAGAGCCCCTGCAGGCACCTCACTGCCCATAATCCCTGCAGCTGGCTGTCCAAGGCTCTGGAGGCCATGGGCTCTGGGCCCAGGCCAAGTCCAGGGTACATTTAATATGTCTGGCTCTATTGCTAGCAGCCTGCATCCAAGTTTAGCACCCGAGGGGGCCAGGAAGCCACTGTCCTATTCCTGGCTTGCTGGGTCGGATGGGGTGCTACTTTTGGCTAGGCAGCCCCAGGGCAGCTGATGCTCTGCCACTGACTGTCCCCCTTGTCCTGCCTCAGTTTCCCCTCTTGCAGCACAACTGCATCCACAACCTGGAGGCTGCTCCAGGTTACCCAGCCCTGGGATATTGTAATTCCTGGGTTAGGGAGCTCTAGTTCCCACTGGTTTTCCTCCCTCTTGCCTGCAAAGCAGTGACATTCCCATGTCAGGGAGCTGGATGAAGGCAGCTCTGCCCTAGTCCTGGGGGAAGCTGGGAGCCAGTGGGTTTTGGCTGTGCCCTCCATGATGCTTCTGGCTCTACACTCATTATCTGCCACTCTGCTATCTCCCCAGAAACACCCTGACTTCCCCAAGAAGCCCCTGACTCCTTATTTCCGCTTCTTCATGGAGAAGCGGGCCAAATACGCCAAGCTTCACCCTGAAATGAGCAACTTGGATCTCACCAAGATCCTGTCCAAGAAATACAAGGAGCTTCCTGAAAAGAAAAAGGTATGAGAGGGAGTCAGCAAGCCCCTTCCCACTTATGTGCCTTGGTGTGCTGAGCTCTGTGTGCCCAGCTCTCCCAGTAAATCCAGCGGAGCCCAGCCTCTGCCTGCTGAGGATTTAATCTGACTCTTGATGGGAGAAACCCAGGTGCTTGTTTAGTCCTGTCAGACCAGTCCTTTTCCTGTCCTGGTTCTCAGGATCTGTGGGGTGGAGGCTGGCTGGGTCTGTCCGTTGGTCCATCTCTTGCAGACAGAGCTGGATAGTGACTCTGCTGTTGGGTGGATCCATATTTAATGCTGCCTTTAAATTCCACACCCTGTCCAAGCGAGGGATGGAGGAGCGGGTTCTGCTCTCAATCATGGGCGATGCTGGGAGGAGAGCTGTCCATCTCACTTCCAGCTCTGGAAGTGGCCTTGGCCTTGGCCAGGACCCAGGCAGGTGTTCTGAGTGCCCAGACTCTCAGTCTGGGTGGATTTGCCACCAGCAGGGAAGGTCCAGGTCACAAAGCTCTGCTGTGGTTCAGGTGCAAGGAGAGAGTGGAGATCCAGCCTCTGAATCCCTGAGCAGGCTGGAAAACCTTGACTGGGAGCTGCAGGACTAATCTGATGGGCTGGAGAGCCACTGGGTCCCTTTAGGGATGGTGGATGCCCAGCTGGCAGGGTCCACAGGGATGACTCTCCCTGCCCATTCCCTGGTACCAATGTCCTTCTCCACCTCCCTGGTGGCTTTGTGTCCCCAGATGAAATACATCCAGGATTTCCAGCGAGAGAAGCAGGAGTTTGAGAGGAACCTGGCGAGGTTCAGGTGAGCAGGCAACCCCTCTGTGTGTCCCCAGGCAGGCCCAGGTCCCACTCTCCTGCATGTAGCTCACAGAGGAAGCCCTGCTGAGTGCTGTGGCTTGAAGGCAAAGGGAAGGGGGAGATGCTGGAGAAAAAAAAGGGCAAGGAAAAGGTGTCTGAGACAAGCCCTTTAGCTAGGAGACTTGGCAAGGGGGTGAGAGTGGAGAGGACCTTTCTGAAGAAACATTGGACCAGATGATCCTTGAGGTCCCTTCCAACCTGCTATTCTGTGAATCTGTGCCCTGCCACTGGCACTGTTAAAAGCTGAAGTGACCACCTTGTTTCTCCCAAATCTTTCCTTGGAACATGATCACTGCAACCCAGGTAGATCATGGTGCTGGCAATCACCACCTGCTGCTCCAGGGATGCAGCCCAGCTCATAAAGGGGATGTTTGTACCCAGTGCTGCCCAAGGAGAGACTTCAATGTCTTTTAAAACCCTCCTGCTTTTTTCAGAGACCTCCCTCAACCCCAAACATCTGAGCCCATGGAGGCTTAGCCCTGCAGGTTAGAAGGGTTTAGGAGTGCTCTCCTTCCTCCTGCAACCTCCCTAACGCTCTCCCTTCCCCACCTCCCTGCCTGGCTAAAGGGAAGATCACCCAGATCTCATCCAGAACGCCAAGAAATCCGACGTCCCTGAAAAACCCAAGACCCCCCAGCAGCTGTGGTACAACCATGAGAAGAAGATCTACTTGAAAGTGCGTCCAGATGTGAGTACGGTGGGTGGGAGTGCCTGTGAGTGTGAGTGTGCAAGGCTCCTGCACCCCTGCTGCTGGGGGCAGAGGAGGGGGAAAGGAGAGAAGCATTTTAGGGGGGGGATGGGATGGAAGACACCGCTAGAAGCTCCTGGCAGTCTGGATGGAGGTAAGAAACAGCTGGAAGAGGCTCGGGGCTCCAGACCCCACTTTTTGCCTAGAGTTGAAGGGGTGACCACAAGCCTGAGGCAGGGCAGGAAAGGTTTCCAGCACACACACCCACCTCTGGCCATGCCCCTCACTCACACACAGCCCCTTCCCCTGCTGTGAGCTCAGCTGGCAGCCAGCCCATGCCCCAAGCTGGGAGCTGCTGGGACGAGATGATGAGCCACAGGATTTTTGCCCTTTGGTATTTTTTTTTTCCCCATTCTTTTTTCTTTTTTGGATTTTACCCCTCTGCCCTCACCTCTGGCTTTGGGTTTTCAGGCCACCACGAAGGAGGTGAAAGAGTCGCTGGGCAAGCAGTGGTCTCAACTCTCGGATAAAAAGAGGCTGAAATGGATTCATAAGGCCCTGGAACAGCGGAAGGAGTACGAGGTAGGGAGCAGCCTCACCCCTTCCCCTCCACACTTGTCCCCACGTTCACTCTGAGTCTCTCTGCCTCCCTGCAGCAGCCACCAGCTGCTAGCCAGCCACACCTGATAGGCAGCATGGGGATTCAGGCAGATCCCTGCAGGTCCCTAGCGAGTCTAAGCCATGCCTCCTCCAGCAGCGTTCAGGCAGGAGAGAAGGACCTCTGGGGAGATGATTAGGGCAATGTTTGGCTTCTCATTCCTCCTCCTCCAGCCCCTAGGCAGGCAGGGATCAGAGCCCCTCTCCTGACTGCTCTCTGTCCCTTGCAGGAGATCATGAGGGACTACATCCAGAAGCACCCCGAGCTGAACATCAGCGAGGAGGGCATCACCCGCTCCACCCTCACCAAGGCCGAGCGCCAGCTCAAGGACAAGTTCGATGGACGACCCACAAAGCCACCTCCGTGAGTCCTGTCTCTCCCTGTTTGGGAGTGAGGGATGTGTCCCTCTCTGAGCTGTCACTTCAGGGCCAGCTGGGGCAGACACTCGTTCTTGCTAGTGAAGAAACTGAGGCTTTGCCTGGCTTTGAGAGTCCATTTCTGGGACCATGGGCTGGTGATGGCCTCATTAAACTGATCCTTGAAGACACATTAAATATACATCTGAGTGAGGTTTATAGTGATGCTGCATGCTCCAGGTTAGGGGATAACCCAACCCTTAGCTTCCCTAAAATCCACATACCTCTGGCACAGCACTTCACTGCCTGCTGCAACCCAGAGAGCAGCTGGAGAGGGGTCTCAGGGGGCTTTTAGCACCCAACCAGCTCCACAGAGGGGACCTAAGCAGGGAAGATTGTCCCTAATGCTGGGTCCCTCCATCTATTGCAGGAATAGCTACTCCCTGTACTGTGCAGAGCTGATGGCCAACATGAAAGACGTGCCCAGCACCGAGCGGATGGTGCTGTGCAGCCAGCAGTGGAAGCTGCTTTCCCAGAAGGAAAAGGATGCATATCACAAAAAGTGTGACCAGGTGAGTGGCCAGAGATGGACAGATGGATGGACAGGCACCAGTGCTATTGGGGATGGAGTGGGAGGATGGAGGAGCCTGGACTACAAATCTCACCTTTCCTCAGTGCCAGTTCTTGTTGTCTTGACCACTGATTCCCTCTGAGGTCACCTCCCTTGGTCCTCTGTCTCTCGAGTCCCTGTGTGTGAGACCAGCAGCTGGTCTGGGTGGAGGATGAGTGGGCTGAGGCTGAGTCAGGGACTGCACAAGGCAGGGCTGGGAATCTGTGTGTAACCACAAATCTCCATTTCCCTCCAGAAAAAGAAAGACTATGAGATTGAGCTCCTCCGCTTCCTGGAGGTGAGTGATGTGGGGGTGCCTTGACCATGGGTGACCCCAAGCATGGGGAAGGAGCCTTGGCCAGGGGCTGAGATGGGTTAAATAGGGGCTACACTCATACTGTCCTCTTCTGCTCCCCACAAAACGTGGTTGAACCCAGCTGTGGGTGCTGTGCAGAGATGTTTGTGCATAGTCCTGACCTTTCCCCAGGTACTATAGTGCCTGACCCAGTGTCTTCCAGTTGGGCACTGGGAGGTGAGGATGGGAGGGGAAGCTGGGGGTGAGCAGAGAGCTGGTGCTGGAGGTGGAGGTGGGGTTGCTGTCAGCTGCTGTGGCCGAGCAGGAAGGTGTCTGGCTTCCTTCCCTTGGCTGGGGCGTAGGTGGGGGGAGCCACAGTGAGGCCACCCCAGCACCAGGCTCTGTCTCTGAGCGGATGTGATGTGGCCCCAGCAAGGGCAGGGGTTGAAAAATGCAGGGGTGTGCCCAGATCCGGGCACCTGCTTACTCTGCCTTCATGGAGAGGAAGCAGATGAGACTGAGCTGGGGAGGGACAGAGCTGAGGAAGAAGTACATTGTCCAGCAAGGGAGGTGACACAGACATGGGGACCCGCAGGCTGCACACTCGGGCTTGCAGTACCTGATGCTGGCCCTGGCTGGGGTGACTGTTGGGTCAGGACAGCTGGGTGTGTTAGTTCTTCCTCCCTGGTGTCCCTGTTCCCTGAGTGCATCAATGCCTCATTAGCATCAGGCTGTCTTAACCATGTCTCTCTTCCTGGGCCACCAGAGCCTGCCTGAGGAGGAGCAGCAGCGGGTGCTAGGTGAGGAGAAGATGCTGGGCAGCAACCGGAAAGGGGCAACGAGTCCTGCATCAAAAAAGTCCTCCCCAGAGACCGGCAAGGTGAGAATGGCAACTGCAGAGATGGGGCAGTGCATGCCAGAGACATGGCATGGCCTTGCTGGCATCTTGGGCTGCTCTGAGGGCTTCACTCCTTGCTCACTTCATGTCTTTGCTGGGATGGAGGCTGCTGGTGGGAGGCAGGTCCCTCTGTGGGCTCACCCTCACCCACAGCCTCATGTTCCTCCACTAGGCCAGCTCAGAGAAGCCCAAACGGCCAATCTCTGCCATGTTCATCTTCTCGGAGGAGAAGCGGAAGCAGCTGCAGGAGGAGAGGCCAGAGCTGTCAGAGAGCGAGCTGACCCGGCTCCTGGCCCGCATGTGGAATGACCTCTCTGAGAAGAAGAAGGTTGGTACCATCCCTGAGCCTTCTCTTCCATCCCCATCTCCATTGGGCATCTCCAGAAGTCCATGGGACACTGCCTGTCCTTGTCCTGCTGTGAGGACCTTTGCTCACCCGCAGGCACCGCAGCTTGGGGACGATTGTCCCCAGGAGCATCACAGCTCCAGCAAGCCACCACCCACGTGTTGGTGGCCACACCAATGAGTGCCACCAGCTGTGTCCTCTTCCTTTCATGACCTGGTGGGTCAAAACCCAGTAGCTTAAGTAACCTTGGAGGGTCCTTGAGCTTCAATGTAAAGGCTTGATGGTTTCCTTTGTGGGGTGGGAGTCCATGGATGTGCGTGGTCGGGGAGTTGCCAGTGCTGCTGTGGGGACAGCACTAGGAGAGACAGCAGTGTCCTGCTTGGTTTTTGGTGGCCAGGGGTGTGTGCCTGGGGGACTGTGGTCCCCTTTCAACCCCACTATGCACCCCTGCAGGCCAAGTACAAAGCACGGGAAGCAGCAATGAAGGCACAGTCGGAGAAGAAGCACGGCTCAGATAAAGAGGAGCGTGGAAAGCTGCCTGAGTCTCCCAAGACAGCTGAGGAGATCTGGCAACAGAGTGTCATCGGAGACTACCTGGCTCGTTTCAAGGTGAGGAGTGGGCTGGGAAAGGAATCCCAGAATCCCAGCACGCTGGCAGTTGGAAGGGACTTCTTGGATCATCCAGTCCAACCCCTCTGCTCCAGCAGCTTGCCCAGGATCACTTCCAGGTGGATTTGGAATCTCTCCACAGAAGGAGACTCCACAAGCTCTCTAGGCAGCCTGGGCAAGGGCTCTGCACCCTCACAGCAAAGAAGTTTCTCCTTCTGTGCAGATGGAACCTCCTGGGTTCCAATTTGTGTCAGTTGCCTCTTGTCCTGTTGCTAGGCTCCACTGCAAAGAGATTGGCCCCAGCCTCTTGCCCCCACCCTTTAGATATTGATCAGCATATAAATATAGTGGATTTGGGATTGTTATTCCCACCAGCAGGAATTACCTTGCACCTTCTCCCTGCTTTCACACCTGAGGCAGCAGGTTGGGAGGGCTGAGAGCTGTGGGGAGAACAGGGGTTAGAGAAAGAGAGTGGGTGCCCCATGGTCTGTGGGTAGCACCCTGGCATCCTGAGTACCTTGGGTGCATCTAATGTGGTTGTTTGTGCCACAGAATGACCGGGGCAAGGCGCTGAAAGCCATGGAGGCCACTTGGAACAACATGGAGAAGAAGGAGAAGCTGATGTGGATCAAGAAAGCGGCAGAGGATCAGAAGCGATACGAGGTGAGTCCCATGCTCCTTCCTGCCCCTCACCATGCCCTCAACAGCTGGCACTGCCCTTGTCTCCCTGACACCTCTTTGTTTGTCTCAGAGGGAGCTGAGCGAGATGCGAGCTCCTCCGTGCTCCACCAACTCCACCAAGAAAATGAAGTTCCAGGGAGAGCCTAAGAAACCCCCAATGTGAGTACCTGGGGTCTGAGGTGTGAGAAGTTAGATCTGGCTGGTGCAAAAGAGCCTGGGCTGGAGGGAGTGTGAGCTGGACAGCAGTGAGGATGGATGGTGGTTAGTGCCCCAGGACTGATCTGGTCTCTGTGCTCCCCTTCCCCCCTGCAGGAACGGTTACCAGAAGTTCTCCCAGGAGCTGCTGTCCAACGGGGAGCTGAACCACCTGCCACTGAAGGAGCGGATGGTGGAGATCGGCAGCCGCTGGCAGCGCATCTCCCAGGGCCAGAAGGACCACTACAAAAAACTGGCAGAGGAACAGCAGAAGCAGTACAAGGTGCACCTTGACATCTGGCTCAAGGTGAGTGCCGAGCCCCATGGGGCATGGGGGGACTGGTTTATTGTGGGGATGCTTGGCACGGTCTCTGCTCACAGCCTCCATCTGCAGACCCTCTTTTGGCATTTTGTAACGTAAAGGACACTTAAAAAAATTAGACATGGGGAGGGAGTGCCCTGTGCTTGACTCCATCCTTGCTCTGTGCCTGCCCAGCCTTCCCTGTGCCCTCACTGTCTCCCCTGTCTCCACAGAGCCTCTCACCCCAGGAACGAGCTGCCTACAAGGAACACACTTCCAATGTGAGTATCCATCCAGCACCAGTGTTGTGGGGACCTGGAGGAGCTTGGGGCTGGGCTGGGCTGAGATGAGGCTGTGTGGGAGGTGAGCCAAGCTCAGGAGAGCCCCTCAAAGGGGTTTGTTCTGCCCCATAGCAGCTCAGCAGTGGGATTTTCTCTGTGCTGGACACTAGGAAGGAGCTGAGCTTGAACCTTGCACCTCTGAATGGGTTTGGTTTCTCTTCTCCCCCCTGCAGAAACGCAAGAGCACAGGGAAGATTCGGGGTCCCAACCCCAAGATGAGGCCAACGATGCAGTCCAAGTCGGTGAGTGCACAATGGCCATGCTCTGCCCTGGGGGCACTCAGCACCCTCCTTCTCTGGGGAGGGCATCCCAGGGGCACCCAGACCTCATCTTCTTCAAGGTGTCCCTGGTGGTTTCTGCTGCCTGCCCTTTCCTTGAGACAGTGAACCAAATCTGTGTTCAAATCTCCCCAAATCTGTGCTCAAAGCCCACTCAGGTCTGATTTTGACCCCCTTCCACAGTCTATGACATCCTCTTGCATCTGCTCACAGAGCATTTTTGGGGTTATTTGTTACAAAAATGGCTCCCAGGCAAAGTGTGGAGCAAGAGCCACCTCAGTAGACAGAGGAACCCAAAGGCCAATGGCTAAGGATGGGATGTTGCACCCATGGGTGCTGGTATCCTGGCTCAGCCACCCATGCCCAACGCCTTCCCAACCCACAGGAGTCAGAGGACGACGACGACGAGGAAGAGGAGGAGGAAGATGATGATGAGGAGGAGGATGAGGACGACGACAATGGCGACTCATCAGAGGAGGGTGGTGACTCGTCAGAGTCGAGCAGCGAGGAGGAGAGCGAGGATGGGGACGAGGTGAGGCTGTGGTGACCTTGCCACGGAGAGGGCGTTGGGGCCATCCCGGGTCCCACTCAGCTCCCGTACTGCTCACTCTGCCCCTTCAATAACCATCCTCCTCCTCTGGGGCTGGGGGACATCCAAACTTGGGCTCAGATAGGACCACAGTGGAGGAGCTCCCAGGAAGTGGGACAATGTGGGGAGGTGATGGGGAAGCAGGATCACACCTCCCCTCCCCTCTCTGCCCCAGCATCCCCGGGGAGGGTGCGAGGAGCAGCCGCGGGGGCATAGTTAGGAGCAGCCTCGGGAGGTAGAGGTGTGGGTTATGCAGATCCCCCAGTGAGCAGAGAAAAATCTCCTGTCTTTTTCCTGGTGGAGATACTGAGTCTGGTCTCGGCTCCGTTTGCGCCAGTGTGAATGCCGAGTAAGTCACCAGAGTCAAAGCTTTATACCGGTGCAACTGAAATCAGACTATGCTGGATGGCGCTGGGGCCAGAAACCGTGTCCGTGCCTTGTGCTCACCACCGCACAGGTGAGGTGTTTGACCCCCTCGCTGCTTCTCAGCTCACGCCTCTTCCTTCCCTGGCTTTAGAGGGGGGAAACTGAGGCAGGAGGCGGGTCGGGTACCCTACCTCGGATCGTGGAGCGAGGCAATGGCAGAGGTGAGGGTAGGAGTCCCGCGCGCTGCTCCGGCACGCTCCCCCCTACACAGCCCCTCAGCTGAGCCCTCGCAGACTCACTCCCTCCTTCATCCCCCCCTGCCCCAAGCCCCGGTGGGAGGGATGGGGTCGCACCCCCCAGTTCTGTGGGGACCCCTCCGTGCCCCAGCAGGGAGAGTGAGCAGGGGGCAAGGGGGAGATGGTGGATGGCAGCCAGGGCCCTGCTGCTAACCCCTCCCTGTCCTTTCTGCCGCTCCCTCTCCAGAACGACGAGGATGATGAGGATGAAGATGATGAGGACGAGGATGACAACGACTCGGAGGGCAGCAGCAGTTCATCCTCCTCCTCGGGAGACTCCTCCGACTCTGACTCCAACTGATCCAGCCAAGCTTTTAGTAACATCGTTTGGTTTTCTCAGTTTCAGACCCAAATCCTCCTCCTCAGCGCCCCTCCCTCCAACATCCCACTTCCTCCTCTTCCTCCACCCCCTTTGGCAAGCCACAGCCCCCCCGCGGGACCCCTCCCAGCCTGGGGAGCAGGGGCTGCAGGTACCCTGGAGGTGCCCCTCCACCAAGCTTACACTACGGAGGGGGAGCCAGGGGCCATTCCCTGCCCTGGCTTGGGTGGGGAGAGGAGGGGGCAAGGCCTCCCCACCCCTCCCTCCCATCCTCCCCTTACGAAGGAAGGGGACACAAGGATTTTTTTTGGATGATGGTTTTTTTTTGAGATTTCATTCTTTTCAGAGGGTCTCCCCCTCCTCCCCTCCCTTCACCCCCTTGCTACCAGCTCTGGACTTTCTAGAAAGAAAACAAAAACCACACAAGAAGAAAAAGAATTCCAACACCCCCCCCTTTTTTTTTATTAAAAAAACCCATAAATGAAAAAAAAAACAAACCAAAACCTCCACTCCC
>VWZO01008624.1:20550-44255 GCA_013396975.1 Bucco capensis
GACTCCCGCGACCACTCTCCGGGCCTTGTGGGGGCAACCCCAGACCCTAGGACCCCCTTTCCCTTCCCTCGCTGCCGCCTCCCTGCCTTTTCTGCCTTTCCCCCCCGCAATTCCCAGCCTGATGCAGTCCCTGCTCCTTGCAGGGGTTCCTCTGCTGTGCCCCCCACCCTCCCCGGGGCTGCTATCGCCCCACACACCTCCCTTCCCCCCAAGGCTGGCATCACCCGGGGTGGGGGGCAGGCAGGGTGCAGACACACACAGCCCACCCTTCCACAGCTGGGTGCACCCACCCCCAGGCAGGGTGCAGACCCCCGCCTCGGTAGGGTGCACCGCCCCCTCCCCAAGCAGCCTGCAGCCCCCTCCCCATGCAGAGTGTCCACACACCCCAGCTAGGTGCACACTCCCCCCCCCAAGCAGGGTGAAGTCCCTCACCCATACAGGGTGTGCTCCTCTCCCAGCTGGGTGCAGCCCCCTCCCCTTGTTCCCCGTCATCCCCCTGGGTCTGCCCACACCACTCTGACCTCTCAACCTGGGGAAGGGGGTCCCGGGACGGGGGTTGTCCCACACTCCCTGCTCTGGGCTGGTGCCAGCCCATGTTTCCTCTTTCCTCCCCGGAGGGAAGAAATAACCAGCCCAGGCCCGGAAGCGAGTGCTAGGGTTCGGGGGGGAGGGGGCCACACACACCCGAGCCCACCCACCCCCTACCCGCAATGTGTTCCAGCTCCCTCCCATCAGAACCTCCCCTCCTTGGTGACTTGGCCTGGACCCGCCAGTAGCCACCAGTAGCCACTGTTTATGAGTGCTGGCAGCAGCACAGTGATTCTGGGGGGGTCTTGGTGTGAGTTTGGGGCTCCCCCCTCTTTTAAGCAGCAGTTGGGGTGCCCTCTGTAAGGGGGGACACACACACACAGGGTGGTCTCCATCCCTGCCCTGTCCTCTCCTTCCATCAGTTTCAAGGTGATGCAGCAAAACCTCTGTGGAGGGGAGGTGGGACACATGACATGGGGTGCTTGGGGAGTCTCCTGTGCTCACCATCTGCAACCCAGACGTGATGCTGGGGTCTAGGAGGGGGTCCTGGGTGGGTCTGAGGGGTCCCTCCCCACTCTGGGCAGCAGAGCCAACTGCCAGGACATGGGAGCTGGGCAGTGGATCCAAATCTGGGACCCTGCCTCATCTCTCCTTGACATACCCCATGACGGGGGGGAGGTGGTGCCAGGCTGGGGGACCCCAGTGCCTCCCCCCCCCCTCAATTCCTGGGGGGGATTAACCCAGAGGTTGGGAGACCCCCCCCCCCCCGCCAAGTTCTTGGGGTCTGCCTGTTCCTCAGGGTGTGAGGAGGGTTTTGACTGGGTGTGGGGTGAGGGAGGCAGAGGCTGGGGGGCTGGGGGTCTGCTGGCTGGGGGTGAGGTGCCAGTGTGACCCATGGGTGTTGTATATCCTCCCCCCTCCACAAAAGTGAGCCCCCACCCCGTGCCCTGTGCTATGAGCGTTCGTCACTTCTCCGTGAGCAGTTGCAAATGAAAATGGAGGATATGTCTTTGTCTGGCCTGGATAACAGCAAACTGGAGGTGAGCTGCCCTCTGGGGTGTCCATCTGTCCCTGGAGCAGTGGGGAGGGGATACCTCTGTGTGTCCCCTCTGGTCTCTACCAACCCCCCTGCTGCTTCCCCCAGGCCATCGCGCACGAGATCTACACAGACCTGGTGGAAGATGCCTGCCTGGGGCTCTGCTTCGAGGTGCACAGGGCAGTCAAGTGTGGCTACTTCTTCCTGGATGACACAGACCCTGACAGCATGAAGGACTTTGGTGAGGGCCCCAAGCTATGGGGACAGGGACACGCAGCCAGTGTCACCCCCCCCACCTCCTGGTGCCATGCAGAGAGGCTGTGAGGGGAAGGGAGCAAACAGCCAAGTGTGTGCTCCCTGTGCTCAGCCTGTTTCAAAAGAGCCATTTTGGGACTCCTCTTGGGGTGAACCAAACCCCAGAAACATTGCCTCAAGGTAGAGGCAAAAGAGCCATTTTGGGACCCCTCCTGGGGTGAACCAAACCCTAGAAACATTGCCTCAAGCTAGAGGCAGAGGACTCATTTTGTGACCCATCCTGGGCTGAGCCAAACCCCAGAAACATTGCCCCAAAGTAGAGGCAAAAGAGCCATGTTGTGACCCCTCCTGGGGTGAACCAACCCCCAGAAACATTGCCTCAAGGTGGGGTTGCTGTGCCCTGGTGGGGAGGGGGCACATCCGAGTGGGTGAGGGTAGGAAGGTCTCCTACCCACCCCCTGCCACTCTTCAAGCTGTGCTGCTGCTGGTTCCAAGCCCCCAAAGCCAGGCTAAGGCTCTGGCAGCCCAGGGAGCCAAGCAGCAGACCTGGGAGTGGGGGGAATGACAGGGGATGGAGATTTTAGGGGACAGAGGCTGATGTGTGTGGGCTCCTCCTCCATGCAGAGATCGTGGACCAGCCTGGGGTGGACATCTTTGGGCAAGTCTACAACCAGTGGAAGAACAAGGAGTGTGTGTGCCCCAACTGCAGCCGCAGCATCGCTGCATCCCGCTTCGCCCCTCACCTGGAGAAGTGCCTGGGCATGGGTCGCAACAGCAGCCGCATCGCCAACCGCAGGTGGGCCTGGACCCCCCCCGGGGGCTCCCAGCCCCAGCCTGGCCACACGGAGGCTGCAGGGCTGGGGTTGGGGCTCCTGGGCTGCCAGCCCAGCCCCAGCCCCTGCCTGGGCGCATGGAGGCTGCAGGGCTGGGGCTCCTGAGCTGAGGTTGGGGCTCCTGGGCTGCCAGCCCAGCCCCAGCCCCTGCCTGGGCGCATGGAGGCTGCAGGGCTGGGGCTCCTGAGCTGAGGTTGGGGCTCCTGGGCTGCCAGCCCAGCCCCAGCCCCTGCCTGGCCACACGGAGGCTGCAGGGCTGGGGTTTGGGTCTCCCCATCCAGGCTCTGCCCTCCTCCCCACTCCTTGGTGTTGACTGGGGGGGAGCATCCTTGCCTTCCCATCTCCCAAGGGTAGAGTCTCACCTCTAGATCCTTGTCCTTCCTTCCCAGGAAACAAACTGGGAATCATGGCTTCTCTGCTTGTTGCCACTCCTTTTTCCCTTGAGGGCTGTTTGGGGACTCCTGTCTGGGATGGGGATGGTCTAGGCGGGGGTATGGTAGAGCTGGTGGGGTGCAGGATGGGTCCTGAGGTGTCAGGGAGGATGCAGGGTGGATCCTGGGATGCTGGGGAGAGCATGAAAGGGATCCTGGGGTGCCAGGGAGAGTGCAGGGTAGATCCTGGGGTGCTGAAGAGGATGCAGGAGGAATCTGAGGGTACAGGGTGGATCCTAGGGTGCTGAGGATGGTCCCTGACCTTTCCCCCTCTCCTGCTGCAGAATCGCAAGCAGCAACAACATGAACAAGTCAGAGAGTGACCAGGAGGACAACGATGACATCAATGACAATGACTGGTCCTATGGCTCTGAGAAGAAAGGTGAGAAGGTTTTCAGGGGTCCTGGGGGGTGGCAGATCGACTGGGGGGGCCCTGACCCCAATGAGGGGTAGGGAACACATCCTGGCTTGGTCCTTGAACCCTGGTCTTGGATGAAGCTGCTGGAGTGAGTGTGGGGATCCCTGATTTGCCCTTCACATCCTGGGGAGGGGTTATCCTGGCAGTAGGGGCAGAGGATGCTGCAGGAATTGGGGCTAAATCCAGCAGAAAAGGTCAAATTCATCATTTCTGTCTCTCCTCATAGCAAAGAAGAGGAAATCAGATAAGGTGAGGGGGATGGGGTTATGGTGAGGAGCTGTGGGGTGCTGCTGGGGGGAATGGGGTGCTGCTCGTGAGGGGGATGGGATGATGGTGAGGGGCTGTGGGGTGCTGCTGGGGGAGATGGGGTGCTGGTTAGGGTTGTTGGGGAGTTGTGGGTGCTGGGGTTGGGGAGGGAAAAGGATCCAGTGGGAGGCCTCTGCACCCCTCATCTCCTTCCCCTCTCTCCTTGCAGAACCCAAACTCGCCCCGCAGGTCCAAGTCTCTGAAACACAAAAATGGTGAGTAGGTGGCACCTGGGGGGGGCTGGGGCTCAGGTGGTGGGTGGAGGCACATGGGGCAACAGGCTGGGGACAGGAACCTTCCTCACCCCATTCCTCTCCCCCTCCTCACCCCATTCCTCTCCCCCTCCTCACTCCATCCCATCTCCCTCCTCTCTTCCAGGCGAGATCGGTGGCAACCCCGATCCCTTCAAGGTGAGCCCAACATGGGGAGAGACAGCACCCAGTCCTTCTCCCATCCCCCCAAGATGGTTCCATCCCCATCCCTGACCCCCCACCAGCCCTGACCCTCTTCTCTGTCCCCTCCCCACAGTACAGCAACTCAGCAGGTATCAATTATGAGACGCTGGGTCCCGAGGAGCTGCGGACGCTGCTCACCACGGTGCGTGGCCATGGGGGGTCTTGGGGGGTCAGGAGGGGGGAGCCTCAGGCACTGGGATCCCTGGGATCATTCCCAGTCAGCCCCATTCCAGCGTTGCTGGCTCCCAGGCTGGGAATTGAGGACATTTATACTCTAAACTTGGTGACAGGGATGTGAATCTTCCCCTGGGGAAGCCTTGCACCTCGCTGGGCAGCAGATCCTGATCCTGGGAGATGTGGTGGGACTGGTGTGTCTGGGGAGGGGCAGGACAGCACTGGGACTTTGGGGGTGGCTGGGACTGGAATTTCAGCAGCCTGGGAGGGGCCTGTTTGGCTGCTCCTCTGCCCACTCACCTGTCCCCTCTCTCCCCAGCAATGTGGGGTCATCTCCGAGCACACCAAGAAGATGTGCACCAGGTGAGAACATCCTGGGCTTTCCCTGCTTGGGGTGGGAGGGGGCTCTGTAGGGATTCCCCAGGGTGCCTGGATCCCCATGGGAGCTGGGGGAGGGCACAGCAAAAGCCCTGCCTCAGCCCCATGCCTCCTTGGGCAGGTCCCTGCGGTGTCCCCAGCACACAGATGAGCAGCGCAGATCTGTTCGGGTTTACCTCCTCGGTCCCTCCGCGTAAGTGAGCACCCACAGGAGGGGCTGGCAGCTCCAGCTGTGGGAATAGAGTCTGGCCAGGGGGTCTTTGGGGTGCTCAGGAAGGCATGGGGATAAGGACACCTCTAGGGAGGTGCGAGTGTTGAGCTGAGACTGGAATATGCAACCCAGTGGGTGGTGGGGAGCTGCGTTGAGCCCCTGGTGTCCTCCCTGCAGTGAGGAGTGCAGCACTGTGGGCTCTGTTCTCCCCTATCCCAGGGGCTGGGGACCTCTGGAATGTCTCTGTCTCCCTATAAAGCCTCTGACCCCCTCCCCAGGTCCCTGCCTGAGGCAGAGGGCAGCGTGGAGAACGACAGCTTCGAGGTGGCAGAGAGCCAGGCCATCATGAGCCGACTGCAGTGGGATGGTTCCTCTGACATCTCGCCCTCTGATTCAGCCTCCTCAAAAGCCAGTGAGTGGAGGATTTCTTGGGAGGTGAAGAGGGGCACAGCCTCCTCCACGAGGGCAAAACTGGGTGCTCCTGGCATCTCCCCAGCCCAAGAGGAGATGGACAGACAGATTGTGGCTACCTGAAGCCACCTCAAGGAGTCCAGGAGCATCTCTGCTCCCCTCCCAGCGTGGGGGGAACAGTTTGGGGCCTGTTTCCTGGCCATGGATGGGTGATTGGGGTGATCCTCTCTATTTTGGGGAGGGTTCCTGCTGGCTCAGCTGTTTCCCAGCATCTCCTTTGCTCCTCCCTCCCAGGTACAAACAACTCTGAGTCCCGCAAGACCAAGAAGAAGAAACCCCACTTGGGGCTGGTGAGTGGTGCCCCAGGGCTTGGCTCCAGCAAGAAGAAGAAACCCAAACCCCCTGCACCCCACACCCCCAGCATCTATGATGACATCAACTGAGCAGCAGAGCTGATGAGGGATGGGCTGGGACAGGAGGACAGACAGACTGCCTGACAGGGGCCGGGGCAGCCCCATCCAGCCCCCCAAAGGACACAAAGCAGGTACCTGGGGCACGGAGGATGGAGGAGGACTTGGCCACTGCTGCAGGAGGTAGAGGAGGGTGCTGAATTTGGGAGCTTTCCTTAGTTGCTTCCTCCCCTCTCTTCCTTCCAGCTCCACCCCACGGTGCCTCTATTTATTCTGTGACATAGTTTTTTGCACGTGGGGCTCCCATCAGGGTTTAGAGGGGAAGGGCACAACCTCCACCCTTCCCTTCCCACTACCCACCCAAAAACCAGCCATGCTGCCCCTCCTCCACACTCACCCTTACCCAGTGGGTTGGGGGGCTCCTGGGGTGCAGATCCCTCCTGCACCAGGGCTTTGGGGTCAGCCTCTCCCTAGCCTGGGGCTGCTCCTCCTCTCCATGCCCCGGGCTGGCGCTCGCTGGTCGGGCTGGCTCAGGAAGGGGGGGAGCATGGTTTTTGGGGCTGGGGGCTTTTTCCTGCTTGGAGGAGACAAGTGGGGATCCCTCCACACACCCCAGAGCTGCTGTAAGCAGCTGGATTTGGCTGCTGGGAAGTGTTTGAGGCTTGCCCAGGCCCTGGGGGGGAGAGTCCCCAGGGTAGGGTGGGGGGAGGTTTGCATGCTGCATCCTTTGTGTTTGGGGCTGTTTGTGGGGGACACCAAGAGCTGAGGGATATGGGGAGCTGCTGTGACCTTCCCTGCTCCAAACTGGCCTCAGTGTGGGGAGGGGACATCCTGTGTGCCATACCCCACAGCCAGAGAGTGAATTAGGGCTGGGCACAGCCCAACTTTGAGGCAGAGCCCACCCCCCCACACACACCTCATACCCCCAGGCTGGTGGCCCCAGGGCTCAGGAGTCTTTAGGAACTCTGTGTGTCCTTGTCCCTGCATGCCTGGGGACGTGCTGCTGCAGCCACAGGAGTCCTTGGGGACCCTCAGCAGCTCTGGTTGGTGTTCATAGCCCCACACTCAGGCTCTGGCCTTTGACTTGAGGGGAAGGGGAAGGGGGGCGGGCAGGACCAGTACCTTGCTGTGCAGGTCTGGGGGGGGGTCAGGTCCAGCCCAACCCCCATCCCAGGGGACAGGGTTGGCTCAGCCCCCTCCACTGTGCCCCTTGCTGGCTAGCTGACACCCCCTGTTCAGCTGTGTGTCCCTTTGGGGGAGGGAGGGGGAGGGACTGCTTCTGTGTGTGTGCCCACCACCCCATGGCATGGGGGTGGGGGGACAGGTCCTTTCCATGGGTCTTGCAAATCATGGTGCTCTCCACTCTGGATTCACTAGTTTCAAACTGCTGCTAAAGGCTTGTGCTGTGGCAGGACTTGGATTGGGGGGAGGGGAGGGAGGCCTCACAGAGCCCTGGGTANAGCCTGAGCCCCTCAGCTGCAGGAGAGGGGCTGCAGGTTGGGGTCCAAGGAGTTGTAACAGGGCTAAGGGGGTGTGTGGGGGTGGAAGGGGCTTGGCTATGCCCTGTCTGGCCCCCACCCCCAGGTCTGTGTCTTCACCCCTGCAGCAGAGCTCAGGGGAGGCTCCTGGCTTTGACACTTGTGTTTCTGCACATGTGCTCCACCCCATCCAGGTAGCTGAGCTGTTGTGAGGTCTGTGTGTCCCATGTGTGGGTTGTGGCTGCCCCTGTAAATAAAACTGCATCTTGACTTGGTAACTCTGGCTGCTGTGTGCCTTAATTACATGGGTTTAATTAAATACAAGGCCATCAGCCCTCCCCCCCCCCTCTCCTGGCAAGAGGAGGCTCAGGGGAGACCTTCTCACTCTCTTCAGCTCCCTGAAAGGAGGTTGGAGCAGGTGGGGGTTGGTCTCTTCTGCCAAGTAACAAGAGGAAACAGCCTCAAGTTGCACCAGGGAAGGTTTAGGTTGGATATTAGGAACAATTTCTTCCTC
Source organism: Bucco capensis (assembly GCA_013396975.1). Taxonomy (NCBI): domain Eukaryota; kingdom Metazoa; phylum Chordata; class Aves; order Piciformes; family Bucconidae; genus Bucco; species Bucco capensis. The sequence goes on from VWZO01008624.1 coordinate 28,389, forward strand.
AAAAGGGTTGTCAAGGCTTGGCCCAGGCTGCTCAGGGCAGTGCTGGAGTCTCCATCCCTGGAGGGACTGAAAAGCCATGGAGATGTGGTGCTGAGGGACATGGCTTAGTGGTGACCTGGCAGTGCTGGGTTAATGGATGCACTCAATGACCTTAAAGGTCTCTTTCATCCAAACTGATTCTCTGATTCCTCACTCAGCTCAGCTCCTACCACTCAATTTACTAAGAATCCAGTCTCAGGGCTCTCTTTTTTTCCTACTGAATACTCCCCAAAAGCATGGGGAAGGGCAGGGGGGTGCTGAGCCAGCTGTGGTTTCACCAGCAGCTGCCCCTCAGGCAGNGAGGGAGGCCTCACAGAGCCCTGGGTACCCAAAACCACAGAGGAGGGGGCACCCACCCCCCCACCCCAGCTGCATGGGGAGCTCCCCTCGTGCTCCCTCCCCACTGTGGTTGGTGGTCGCTCCTGGCATGGCTTTGGAGCCCCTGGAGCATGCTGAGCTGGCCTCTGCGTGCCCTGAGNTCTTGACTTGGTAACTCTGGCTGCTGTGTGCCTTAATTACATGGGTTTAATTAAATACAAGGCCATCAGCCCTCCCCCCCCCCTCTCCTGGCAAGAGGAGGCTCAGGGGAGACCTTCTCACTCTCTTCAGCTCCCTGAAAGGAGGTTGGAGCAGGTGGGGGTTGGTCTCTTCTGCCAAGTAACAAGAGGAAACAGCCTCAAGTTGCACCAGGGAAGGTTTAGGTTGGATATTAGGAACAATTTCTTCCTCAAAAGGGTTGTCAAGGCTTGGCCCAGGCTGCTCAGGGCAGTGCTGGAGTCTCCATCCCTGGAGGGACTGAAAAGCCATGGAGATGTGGTGCTGAGGGACATGGCTTAGTGGTGACCTGGCAGTGCTGGGTTAATGGATGCACTCAATGACCTTAAAGGTCTCTTTCATCCAAACTGATTCTCTGATTCCTCACTCAGCTCAGCTCCTACCACTCAATTTACTAAGAATCCAGTCTCAGGGCTCTCTTTTTTTCCTACTGAATACTCCCCAAAAGCATGGGGAAGGGCAGGGGGGTGCTGAGCCAGCTGTGGTTTCACCAGCAGCTGCCCCTCAGGCAGGAAGGCAAGTACTCAGGCTGACATTACACCTTTATTGGCTTCAGAATGTCTCTGGAAGGAAGCCACAGCCCATGCCAGTGTGGGTCTGTGATTCTGGCCACCCAAGCCATTGTTCTGCTCCAGAGATGGCTCCTTGCTGGAGAAGGACAGCATCTAGGGGTGGGGAGGGGGCACAGCCCCTTCTGGAGGGCCAAAGTCTGGTGTTGATACTGGGAAGGTGGCACCAAGCTCCTGCAGTGCCAGCTCTGGTCACCAGAACACCATGGTGGAGAACTTGATGCCATCTATAATGCTGGGACAGTGGCTGTGGTGGCACCTGCAGCTTGAGTCCTCACTGTCCATACATCCCAAAGAGCAGGAAGCTGAAGAGGACAGTGACTCCAATCAGGGAGACAGTGGCCGGAGCTGTGAAGAGCTGCCGGTAGGTGACACGGAAATACCAGATGACAGCCAGCACCACCATGACAGCAGGAACCAGCAGGTTCCCTGCCCCAAGGGGGAAGGCAGCAGCATCAGGGCCAGAGGTGGAGGTGCTGGGGTCAGGCAGGGGGCTGGGGGTGGTGGCACTGCAGGAGCGGTGGCAGTGGATGACACAGTTGTCAGTGATGTGGAGCGAGCGCAGTGTCTGCCCCTGGTCCTGCAGCAGCTGCCCACGGTAGATGAACTTCATCTGGCTCTCCTGGCCTGGGAAGTACTTGCTGTGGAAGGAAGGAAGAGCTTGGGTGGAGGAGAAGGCAGAGGCATCTGAAGTGACTTTAGGGCTGGGGGAACCTCTGCTTCAGTGTAAACCCAATGAAGGTCTTGGCTTGGGGCAGGGACAGTGACAGAGCTGTCACCACAGCTTTTAAACTCTAGCTCAGCACGTCCTCAGGGTTTTTGGAGGGATCCTGTGGCAGAGTGTGGGGGTAGGGAAACAGGAGGGATGAAAACTCTCCCCTGCTCCCAGGATGGATGGTGGGGAGGGGGCTGTTGATACAAGGAGGGGGACAAAAGCTGTAGGGGGGAGCTGGCTTGCAAGTAGGCAGCACTCCCTCAGGTTCTCCCCTCCCCTCCCCTCCCATCCCCCTCTCCATGGCTCCCTGCCTCCCCTCCACATCCTCCTCTCCCCTCACATCCCTTCCTTCCCTTGTGTCCCCTCCTTCCCATCCCTTCTGTCAAGAGGACATACCTCTTGAGGATCCCCACAGTGTCCTCTGGCCGGACCTCAGCCACCTCCTCGGTGTCATTGAGGAATTTCAGCCTGATCTTGATGAAGCCAGAGCAGAGCTCACTCCCCGCTGCTGGGGGAGGTCCCCCCTGGCTGGGCTCAGTGCCCAAGGTCCCTTTGGACAAGCTCCTGATGGCCAGGCCAGGCTCAGGTGAGCTGCTGCTGCTCTCCTGCTCCGTTGCTGGCCCCGATGCCTCTCCTCCTTCCTCTTCTGTTTTCTCCTCTGTATTTTCAGGAGCCCTGGGGGGCTCTGGAGCTTCAGCTGCTCCTGCTGGCCCCACATACCTCTCCACAGGGCCCAGGTGGATGACAGCAGTGTCCCCTGCTGCCACGATTGTGCCCAGAAGCTGGTTGCTGCTGTCAGCCACATAGGTGGACAGCCAGGCCAGGACCAGAGCCAGCACTAGCACCACGACACCAGCCACCACTGTCACCTCGTCCCCTACCCCCTGGATGAAGGTGGCACTGGAATGATCCATCTCCAGGGTAGGCTGGGGCAGCTGGGATCACCACTCCTCAGCCCAGTAGCTTCCTTTCCACCTCAATTCCCAGATGAAGCTCCTGTGCCAGGCAGGAACCAGCTGTGCAGCAGCAGGGAGTGATTTGTGGTGCCCCTGGGCTTTCAGGGAGCTCACAGCAGGCAGGCAGGAGGGTGGCAGCCCCTTGGTGATGGCAGGAGCTCTTTGAGGAGGCAGAACTTAGGGCTCAGGAGTAATTACCTGGTCCCTGTTGGGAGGAGGGAGATGCTATCACTTCCCACGCACCAATTAGGAGCACAGCACCTGTAATTACAACCCGAGCTGGAATCAGCTGGGACAGCAAGGAGCTGAGCACTCAGCAGGGCCACAGTTACCTTGCCGGGGCCAGTGGAGGGTGCTGGTGGGCTCCCAAAGCCCCTCGGTGCCCTGCCAGGGTCATGCCATCCCTGGGCACTGGTTCCGGGAGCAGAGTGACGGCTGTCAGTGGGGGGAGGAGCATGTTAACGTTAGGTAAAGCCTTGTGGTTCTTTCTGTAGCAGCCCCTTGCCCGGGAAAGAGCCTAACCCAGTGGGGATGGGACAGGGCCCAGCTGGGCAGAGACACCCGAGAGAGGGTGGGTGAGTGCTAGGCAGTCCCGGCTGGCCTGCAGGGTGGGGGACACGGAGAGGTCTAGGAAGGCCCAGAGTATACCTTGGGGGGGTCCTTACCAGGCCCAGAATGTCACGAGGAAGCCCATAGGATCCCTGGGCCAGGGGCTTGACAGGTACGGTGGGATCCTGGGGAGGCCCAGGGTATCCCGGGGCAGGGCCTTGCTAGGCCCGGAAGGCTCCCAATGAGCCTACGGTAACCCTAGGGTGGTCCCTGCCAGGCCCGGAACCTCCCGGTGGTTCCCGAAGAGCCCTAGAGCGTCCCTGGGGGAGCTCCGCCAGGCTCGGAGGGATCTCGGTGAGGCCCTGGCTGTACCGGGGCTAAGTCCTTGACAGGCCTGGGGAAGCACGCAGGCTCCCTGGAGTGGGGAGAGCCCAGCCGGGCCTGGAGGGGTCCCGGCATTGGGGGTTCCCTGCCAGGTTCGGTGGGCCCCAGGGAAGCCCGGAGGGTCCCGGGGGGGGGTGTCCCGCTGGGCCCCGCCCGCACTCACCACCTCCCTCCGCCGCCTGCGCGCCGGAAGCGCCACGTCACAGTGCCGCCGCCACTGAGCGGGAAGGAAGGGAGAGGACGCTCTGGGCGCGCACATAGTGCGTCACGGCCGCGCCGCCAAGCCACACCCACTGGGCGTGACCTCGGGAGGGCGCCGGTGGCGTCAGGGAGGGGGCGGGGGCGCTACGGGACACGCCCACGGGGCGGGAGTTGAGTGGGCGTGGTCTGCCGGTGCGGGGCGGGGCCGGAGGGGAGGTGGGTCGGGCCTGGCACCGCCCCCGGGGCTGGCACACACCTCCCCGGGGCTGATCCCCTCCGGAGCCATTTGTCACCTCGCCAGGCCCGCGCCCCTTCAGGTCACTTCACTGGGATCTGGCTGTCATCTTTCCTCGGCCCTGTCACGCCCCAGGGCATGTCTGTCACCTCTCTGGGGCCCTGTTTTCCCACCCCCAGACTTGGATGTCATCTCCCCGGGTCCTGCCCCTCACGCTGTCACCTTCCTGAGCCTTAATGATGCCTCCTCCAGGGCCTTTCTCTGTCCCCTAGAGCTAGGCTGTCCCTTCTCTTGGTCCTGTCACCTCCAGGGCCTCTCTGTCACCTCACCATAGCCCTGTCACCCCCCGCTCTTCACAGGCCTCGTCACAGCACTAGCCTGATCCTTCCTTACCTTGTCACCTTCCCCTGGCTCTGTCCTCTACAGGGATTCCGTCACTTCCCTGAGTCCTTTCAGCCCCTCCCGAGCCCTGTAAACCTCTGACCTATCCTCTGCCAGTCCCTTGTCCCCACAGTGTGGTGTCTAGTGCCAACATTCATCCCCACTGAGAATAAGCCACCTCAAGAGCCACCTCTGCTACATCCTTTTATTGACAACAGGACACCTGAGGTGGGACATGGAGCTGATGACCTCTCCCTGCACTGTGTTCCTTCCATTTGATGTGGGGAAATGCAGATGTCCCCCTCAGGAGATGATCCCCTCCAGGGGCAGCTGGAGGTAGTGTCGTAGGGCAGGTGGCAGTGCCAGCTTGGGGACAGCAGCGTGGCAGTGGGAGCCCAGGTGCCGCCGCAGGGCACAGCGGGCCAAGTGCTGCAGCCGCCGTGGCTGTCCTGCCATCAGCACGGCCGAGGTGTAGAACTCCTGGTGCTCCTGGAGAGGAGACAGGGACAGGGTGAGTGAGGTGGGGTCTGGGGACAAGGGACATGCCAGTGCACCCTGCACCCTCCTCTCACCTCCCACAGCTCAGGGGGCACAGTTCCCACCCAGCTCTCAGCGGCAGGGATGCGGTCGTAGGCGTTGAGAACCACCTCCAGTGCTGGTGGGTGCTGGCAGCAGAACTTGAGCATCTACCAATAGAGATGTGTCACTGAGGTGGGAAACAAAGATGCCATGCCCTGTCACCTCTCTTGATTGCTCACAGAATCCCCCAATCCAGCATGGTGGGGGTTGGAAGGAACCTCTGGGCATCATCCAGTCCAACTCCCCTGCTCCAGCAAGGTCATTCACAAAGTTCTTCTCTCCCAGCTCTCAGCCTGTCCAGGTCTCACTGAATGGCAGCACAGCCTGATGAGGTGTCAGCTACTCCTCGAGGTTTGTATCAGCAAACTGGCTGAGGAACCACTCCATCCCTTCATCAAGGAAAATGTTGAACAAGACTACACCCAGAGTCCTGACCCCTGGCCAACCTACAGGCCTCCAACCAGACTCTGCACCCCTGATCACAACCCTCTGAGCTCTGCCCTTCAGCCCCTTCTTAGCCCACACTTCCTAACCTTCTCTATGAGGATGTTTCAGGAGACAATGCCCAAAGCCTTGCTCACCTTGGGGTGGACAGGACCAGCGCCATGGTCCAGGAGGAGGACAATGGTTTCCTCAGGGCGCTGGTGCCTGTACTCCTCTACAGCATGGAGAGCACAGTCCATCGGGGTGTACCCAGCACAGTTGGGGACAGTGGCACGGGCTCCATGCTGCAGCAGCAGCCGTGCTAGCCGGGGCTGCCCGTTGCTGCAGGCATTGTGCAGGGGTGTGTGGTCCTTGCGGCCAGCAGCACCGGGGTCAGCCCCAGCTGCCAGCAACAGCTCGGCCACGCGGTAGAAGCGCTCGGCATCCTCAGGGCGCTCGGCAGCAGCGCAGGCAGCGTTCAGGGGGGTCTCACCCTGGCGGGTACGGCAAGAGGGATCTGCACCGTGGGCCAGGTAGAGCTCCACATGGGCCACCAGCCCCTGCCGTGCAGCCACGTGCAGAGCTGTCACCTGCCGGTCCCGTGTCCCCAGGTTCACCCGTGCCCCGTGAGCCAGCAGCAGCTCTGCGCACCTAGGAGGGGGGACATGTGGGTGAGATGAGGCTGGGGATCTTCTTTGAGACCTCTGTCACCCCTTGGACCACCATCACCAACCCCCAGAACCCCATGGGACTCCCTCGGGATGTGGGTGCTGCAGCATTGGGTGGCAAATGATGGGAGCCTTCCAGGAGGCCTGGAAGGGCTTGGCCTTGGGTGGGGCTGGTGTTTGGGGTAGAGCTTATCTATGGGGGTTCAGAAGGGGTGGGGGTGGTTTGGGTGGGAGGTGGAGCCCAGAATGCAGATGAGGTTATCTGTGTGGGCTTAGGGTGTGGGTGGAGCTTTGCTGGCAGGTGAGGGTAGGTGGGCTTGGCATGCCAATTAGTTGGGTTAAGTTAACGAAGATCAGCATGCAGATTGTGTGGGTGGAGCCTGACATAGAGATGAGCCCAACCCTTGGATAGCCACTCAGGGTTGGCTGGAACACGGGTGGAAGATGTGACGTGGGCAGGGCTTGCTATGCAGATAGAAAAAGCATGGCATACCGGAGGCTCTCAGGCGTGGTGCAGAGGTGCAAAGGCGCTGAGCCCTCAGAGCTGAGCACGTTGGGGTCAGCCCCAAAGGCCAGGAGCAGCTGGAGGCAGTCGAGGCGAGGGGCAGCAGCACTGTCATGCAGGGGGGCTTGGCCTCCCACCACTGCATCCACCTTGGCCCCTCGCAGCAGCAGGTGCCGGGCACAGTCCCCATAGCCACGGCTGGTGACGATGCGCAGCGCCGAGGTCTGCTGACGGCACGGGCTCAGCACCCACAGCCCTGCCGGATGGGGAGCTGTCAGCAGGATCCCTTCCACTCCTCACCCTGTACCTCCCCTTCACCCTATAGCCCTGCCCAGGTGGCCAGTTAGGAACTCCAACATCCCCCCAACCTCCACACCCCAGGATCACCCTCTCCTTTGCCAGGGAAGGGGCCAGGAATCCCACCTCCCCACCAAATCAGAGCACCTAGCCCTCCAGCCCCTGAGGAGCTGCACCCTTAGCTCCTGCTCTGGCGCTCTCCATTATTTTGCAGATCACCCAGGGGAAGGGAAAGGGAAGCAGGGAAAGGGAAGCAGGGAAAGGGAAGCAGGGAAAGGGAAGCAGGGAAAGGGAAGCAGGGAAAGGGAAGCAGGGAAAGGGAAGCAGGGAAAGGGAAGCAGGGAAAGGGAAGCAGGGAAAGGGAAGCAGGGAAAGGGAAGCAGGGAAAGGGAAGCAGGGAAAGGGAAGCAGGGAAAGGGAAGCAGGGAAAGGGAAGCACTCCCCACCCCCACCAGAGATGGAACCTCCCCCAGCCCCATACCCTGCTCCGGTGACCACACCAGCTCCTCGCTGACTGTCTCCATGACCATGTTGGTGGTGCTCTCATCCTTGAAGATGCCCTTGATGCGCAGGAGGTCCCCAGCATAGAGGGCATTGTGGACAGCAGGGTCTCTGCAGCGCTGGGATCTGCGGGGAGGGGTCAGGGAGGGCTGGGGGCTCGCTGACAGGAAGCGGCGTGTGGCTGATTCCCGAGCCAAGGCTCGCCGGCGATCCTCCTGCTCCAGCAGCTCCCGCTGGAGCCGCAGCGAGCGCAGGGCTGACGAGGTGAAGGCAAAGCTTTCCTGGGCCATGAGGGCACCCCGGGAGAGGAAAGGGAAGGGGAGGACGCAGTGAGCTGCCTCCTGTGCCTGGGTGAGGGGTTATAAATAGGGCTGTGCCCCACGTAGAAATGCTGAATCGAGGACCCAAGCCAGGCTGCCCTATAAATAACTCCCCTGGGGTGGTAAACAGAGTCATGCTGGCACAGGGCTGCCAGGGAGCTGAACCTGCTGGTGGGGACAGTCCCATGGGGCTGGGTTAAGGTCTGGGTACTCCCCCTGAACCCTGCAGGGCTGTGCAGAAGAGCCAGGGAGGTACCCAGGGGAGGAGAGAGAGAACAAGGACCCCACCATGGAGGAAAGGTTTGGGGTGCTGTGGCTGAACAGAGAGGGGAATACAGGAGCTCTGCTGGCTGCAGTGGCAGAGGGGATGGTGACACATGAGGAGACAGATGAGGCAGGGACAGAACAGCCCTTTAATGCAAGTTTGGGAGCAGAGAGGGATTGAGGCTGTGTCCACCCAGGACTCCTTGGGTTCCCTCAGCTCCACAACAAACACAACAGACATACAGAGAGAGGAGCAGGCAAGCAGCTGCTGCTTTGCTAGCTTGCTCAGTGTCCTCACAGGGCTGTGGTGCAGCCCAGACCATGTCAGCAGTAACCATTTCCCTGGCCCCATGGCCATGCTGCAGCTCCCCGGGGTCAGCAGCAGCCAGCTTGGGCTGGAGCAGAGAAGAAATCCTCAGGTAGCTCTCCCAGGAGCCCATCCAGGTCATCTGCACAGGCACAGGGAGGATGAAATGCAGGAGCTTTACATGTGTATAGAGAAGAAATCAACTCCACACACTGGGGATCCAGTGGGATAAGGCTCCCTTTGGCATTACAGGAGTGGGCAGACACTGCCCAACCCCACGACCTGTTTTCCACAGGACACTAAGCTTTCCCTCCCCAGCCAGAGATAGGTCCAACTCACCCATGTCACAGCTAGCAGCTCCCACTGGCTCTTCTTGCCCAGGCCCAGGGGTCTGTGGGTGCTGGGAGAAGCCCCCAGGAGACTGCTCTGTGCTGTGGTCACCTGTCCTTGATTGTCCCCTGTCCCCAGGGGCAGGGACATGGCAGGGAGGCTGTGCAGGGTGGTTGGGGATTAGTTCAGCCTGGGCAAGAACCTGTCAAAACCCAGCAGAGATGAATGGTTGGGGGTACACAGGAGGATTTACATGTCCCTCCCAAGCTTCCCTCTTCCCCTCCAGTTGCTCTTGAGAGTCCCTATAGCTCAGGTCCCTAGTAACACCCTTAGGGGAGAGATCCCAGCATCCCTGTCCCTCCAGGGCCAGCAGCACCATGAGCTCCCTCACCTCCTGCTGCGAGAGGCTGCCTTCAGGCTCTGGTGGGTAGATCTTGAGCAGGTTGTTGGGGGTGACATTGAGGTAGTGGTTGCGATGGGATGGGGAGAAGACACCCACCTGTGAGGACAGAGCAGTGGGTCAGGGCCAGAGCCACCAGCCACAGCCTGGGAAGGAGCTGCAGGAGCCACTTGTCCCATTCCCATGGGATGTGAGCCTGGCAGCTGGGCATGATGACCTGGGGGTTTGCAGCACCCGTGGCAGAAACAGCCCCAAAACACCTTGCTGCTTCTGCTGCTGGAGATCTGCCTCCACATCTCCTACCTGCTTCAGGAGCAGCACTGAGCCAGGCCGGAGCTCACTCTGCCTCTCTTCCAGCAGCAAGCGATGCACTGTGCCCTGCATCTCTCCTGGGACAAGGACAGGACCTGTTAGCCATGAGGAGGGATAGCCAGGAGCCCCAAACTCACTCCAGGCATAGCTGTGCTTACCAGTTGGGTCCCTGAACACAGCACCAGCATCAATGTTGGTCCTGCTTAGGCTCTTGATCATCACTGCCATGCTGGGGACCTTGTTCTTTGGGAGCTGCTTCAAGGCTGCCTGAAAACATAGTCGCTCATCACACTGATGTCCTTGAGGGCAGCTCCATCTGCAGTAAGCCCAGCTCAGCCCCCTCCCCACATTGATATCCAGCCCCCAAAACAGCTCCAAGGTGCAAGGGGAGAACCAGGAAGCTGAGTCCTTGGCACCAGTGCCCTCACCCAGGGCCTCCCTCACCTTCCGAAGCACCATGACCACACTGTAGGTCCTGAGGAAGCAGCCAGGGTCCCTCTCATCCAGCCCCAGCTCTGTCTTCATGGCAAGCCAGGGACCTTTCCCAAAATCCTCTTCCATGGGTGGTGAGGAGCTGGGCAGTCCCTGGAGTCACAGGACAGCCACAGTCACCACCTCAGAACCAAACCAGCACTGAGATGTGCAAGGGGCGAGCCCCAGGGATCCCCTCCCCTTCCAGCATCACCAGGAATGATACCCAGCTCTGTGCCAGAGCAGGAGGTTACCTCAGTCCGTGGCTTTGCCAGAGCCCCATGAGCTGGAGTTTGGGGAGCAGAAATGAGGATCTCATCCAGGAGCTTCCCAGTGTTCTTATGGGAGAGAGAAAAACGTCCAGGGTTGTGCATCTCTTCACCAGCTGCTCCCATCCCATCCCCTCCCCTGCACCCACCTGCTGGGGCAGGATCCCGGCAGGCCCTGGGAACCGGCGAGTCTTCCCCTGTGGGGGGAGGCAGGGGGCAGCCCCAGGGGCTTTCTTAGCTGCTGTCACCAGCTGCACGAGGTGGTTGGTGACCACTGGTGTCTGCAGGTTTCCCTGGGCTGGTCTGGGCTGCTGCCTTGGTGCAGGCTCCACACAACTCATCAAGGCTGGTGGGTTGTGGGGTAGCCTGGGGAGCAGCTGGGGTGGGGGGCAACTCTGCCAGGGAGCCTGTGCCATGGGGCTCTGGGGCACTCGCAGCCCCATGGAGGAGCTCCTTGCTCCTGGCTGGCATGGAGATGCTTGGAAATGCCTCAGGGCTGGACCTCCAGGAGCAGGGATGGAGCTTGGCTTTCCTAAGGGGCTAGGGGACACAGGGAGACAGGCACCAGCTGCACTGGGCCGCAGCACCAGTTTGGAAGCTGGAGCTGTCTGTGGGGCAGGCAGAGAGTCCTGCCTGTCCTCCAGCCCCCTGGAGCTGGGGGAGACCAGCTCCTCTCCCACCCACAGCTTCTTGGGAACTGCCTGTTCCTGGGGGCTCTCCTGACCCAGGTGTACCCCAAGGGGCTTCTCCCACCAGGCTGGGAGAGGCCGGGCAGCCACAGCCCCTGCTGGCAGCTCAGGACCTTCCAGCTCCATGCAGGCAGCCAGGAAGAGGTCATTGTCCAGCTCATCCTGGAAGGTTGCTCCCCTGGCTGAGGATCCTTGGCAGCTTGTGGGATGCTCTCCCTGCCTGGCGAGGGGCTGCAGGCCTGGGGGTTTACTGGAGCGGTGACTGAGCTGGGGTCCCAGCGGGTGGAGGGGCTGCAGGCCAGGGGCTGGGGATGGTATGCTGGGAGGGACTGGTGACAAGTGTCCAGGGACTACAAACTGGTTCTCTGCATCTTCCACAGCTGAGAGGAAATCCTGTGGGAAGAGAAGGCACCGGGCACCCAAACAGCCCTGACCCCCACCCTTGTCCCCATCCTCTCTAGAGCCACCACAGCATGACTAGGCCAGTACAGGATGTTGCCTTGATGGTCCCAAGGGTTGAAAGCTATAAGCGAACCACATCTTAATGGGTTAATGTCACTTAATGAGTGACCTCCACCTGCACCCATGGGCCAGGTGGGTTAACCCCCAACTCCAGGGACCAGCTCAGGGTGCTGCCAGGCCCTGGCAGTGTCCCCATGGCTGTCACCAGTCCCAGACCCCAACAGTGTCCCCACAACTCTCACTGGTACCAGGCCTGATCCTCACCTCATCAGCCAGGTCCCCATCAGTTCCAAAGAGCTTCTGGAGGCTGCAGGCCTGCGGCAAATGGTGAAAAACACTTCAGAAGAGGGGTCATAGGGTGCCCCCCAGCCCTGCGAGGACCCTAGAGCCCAGGAGCAGGCCTAGGGTAAGGCCTCGGGTCTCTGGGACGGCCAGAGGAGACCCTGAGGGCCCCATGGTTGGGCCCAAACCTCCCCTAGGCCGAGCCCAACTCCAAACCGCTTCCCGGGACTCCCAAATCTCATCATGGGGCTCCTAAACCTGGCTCCCCCCACCATACGCACAGCCCCCGGGCCCGCTCCCGTTACCATAGCAGCAGCGCGGCCCGCGCTGGGCCCGCGGGCGGAAGCGGCGGGACCGGGCCGCGAACCGGCGGCCCCGCGGAAGGGGCGGGAGCGGACGCTGCTCCTTTAAGGGGCCTGGCGCCGCAGGCTGCAGTTAGCGCCGCCTCTTAAAGGGGCCGCGCACAGCCCACGCGTGTCTATATGCGTGCGCCCGGCGGGGAGGCTCCGGCAGGATTCATCCCCGCGGGAACGCATAGGAGCTTGGCCCCATCCCTCCCCTCCCGTCCCCGGGCTGGTAGGAACACGCGTGTATGAGTGCACACATGCTGCGTACCACCCCCAGCATGGACTCACACGCGTGTACGAGTGCACACATCAGCACGTCACGTGTGTTGCACACGGGCCATGCTCACAGGTGTTCTTGCACGCTCACTTATACTTCACTCGCTGTCACACCCTCACTCGCAGTCACTGTCACTGTCACACTTACTCTGCTCACAGTCTCAGTCACTCTCACTCAGTCTCGCTCCACTCTGTCTCACTGTCACACTCTCCACTTGCTCTCACTCCACTCTCTTGCTTCACTCACACTCACTCTCACTCTCTCATTCACACTGGCTCTTACTCCATTCAGTGTCACTCTCACTCAATGTCACCCTCTGCTTTACCCACTCCCACCCGTGTCCCCTCCTCTCCCCCCTTAGCCCCGCCCCCCGGGGCTGGGATGGACTCGAGGCTATTTTTAGCGCCGGGCTCCGTCACGTGACGGCGAGTGACGTCACCGAATGTTGTTGTCGGGGCGGGCGGGGCCGCGCGGCAAAGATGGAGGAGCGGCGGGGAGCGCGCGGCGCGGGCACGGCCCAGGTACCGCCGGGGGTAAGGGGGGGATCTGTGTAATGGGGAGGGGTCAGTGCAGTGAGGAGGGTCAGTGCGGTGGGGAGGAGGCTGGGCGCTGGAGCGGGGGGTTCAGTGCAGTGGGGAGGGGGGATCTGTGCAATGAGGAGGGGTCTGTGCAATNTGCGGGATGGGGGGACGGGAAATGAGGAGGGGGTTGGTGCAGCTGGGTTTTGGGGAGGGGGAGCACCGTGCAGCGGGACTTGAGCGATGCAGTGTGGGTGGGGAGCATGCAATGAGGGGTGGGGGGGTCTGTGCTTTGCTGGGAGGGGCCTGTGCAAGGAGGGGAGGGGGTCGTGCAATGGGGTTTGTGCCATGCAGAGCCCCCAGGAGGGGGCCCCGTGCGCCAGCGGCTCTGCAGCGCGGGCCGTTTGCGGGGGGGCTGCCGGTAGTGCTCACCCCTCCATGGGGTCCATCGTGTCCCTGGGGAACCGAGCCCAGGGTGATGCTTTGGTGGGAGCTGCAGCACCAGAGGACTGCTGAGGGTGGTTAGGGTCCAGGACAGCCCTGAATGTGTGTGTCCTGTATCCCCCCTCCCTCCATTGTCCTGCAGAGCCTTGTGTAATGCTGCCAGCCACCCTCCCCCAAGTCCTTTCTGCCCCTCCAGGGTCCCCTTCGGGGGTGCCCCACAGACCCCCAGGGGAGGCAAAAAGCATTGGGGCGACATCCTGCCACTGCTGCCATAGGATGCTCAGGGGGCCTGGGAGGGGCATGGTGCTTGATGTGGCCGTGGGTAGATGCTCAGAGGATGGGGAGAGGTGTTTTCTCATGGCAGGGGTGGATGGGCACAGGGTCTGATGGGTGCTGATGAGGGTGCTTGGTCCCACAGGGCTCCTGGGTGACACGGGCACAGCCCCAGCGCCCCAGCCGGTGCTGACAGCCTGTCCAAACAGCAGCCTCTCTGTGCCCCCCTGGCACCCACCAGGCACCATGGACTCCCAGAATGATGCAGGTGAGAGCTGGGGATACTGGGGTAGGGTGGGGACCTGCACCCAGCTGAGCACCCATCCCAGTGCTGGGCATCCATCCCAGTGCTAGCCATCCTGCACTGTGCTAGGCATCAGCCCCATCCCTCCTGCATGGGGGTTTGGGTCCTCACCATGGCCCTGGAGTACCCCAACTGCTCATCCCAGCACCCGTTGGGTGTCAGGAACGCGATCAGGTCCCCACCATGGTCCTGGAGCCCCGTTGCTCCTTGTCTCAGCACCCATCAGGTGTCAAGGAGGGGGGCCAGGTCCCTATCGCAGCCCTGGAGCTCCCTGCTCTTTCTGTGGCACCCATTGGGTGTTGGGGACAGGAGTCAGGTGCCCATTGTGGCCCTGGAGCAGCTCACTTTGGCATCCATCAGGTGTTGGGGACAGGAGTCAGGTCCCCATCATGGCCTCAGAGCACCTCACTGTGGCACCCACTGGGTGTTAGGGATGGGGTTTGTGGTCCCCAGCTCCTCACCCCAGCACCCATTGAGGCCAGAGGTTGGGTCCCCCACATGATCCTGGAGCCCCTTTGCCATGGCACCCATCGAGTGACAGGGCTGGGCTGGTCAGGTCCTCAGGGTGGTCCCGGAGTCCCCCACCTACCCATCGGGTGCCCCAGCAGCATCTGACCCGACGTGGCCCCTCCCGGCGCGCCCACCGCTGCCGTCGTGCAGCTCATTAGCACCCGCGTGGGTGTCCCCGTGCGAGACAGGCGCGTGCGGAGCGGCAGCGGGCACCGTGCCGGGGCTGGGCTGCCTGCCCGGGGCTGTGCCAAGCCACCCCCAGAGCCCCAGCACCCACCTGCTGTGGGGGGAAACTGAGGCAGGGAGTCAGGCTATTCTGTCATGCCACGAGTGACTACTGAGTGGCTACTTCAGCTCTTCATGGGTGAAGCGTGGTAGTACCGCTTGCTGGCAGGTCTCAGCAGACCCCAATGTGGCAGGACACAGGGTCCCCTCAGTGACATCTTGCCGTGGGGACAGCCTGGGTGACCACGAGGGCTGTGCCTGCGCTATATCGGCTCCTCGGCAGTGCCGCCCTCTAATTATCCCGGTGGGAATTCTAGTGACATCTGGACACACGCGTTGGCCCCTGATGCTTGGCCTGGGAGGAGCGGCTCCGCTGAGCCTCGTGGCTACCTACAGCCTTCGGGGTGCCACGGAGGGGAAACTGAGGCACGGGGTGGTGGCAGAGCCTCCCATCCCCCTGGGGACTCACCGTCAGTTTGGGATGGGTGTGTGTGTGTCCCCTTCTGTCCCCAAACCCTCACCCCCGGTGCCACCCGCTGGTATTTTTGGAGCAGCCGCAGGGCTGGAGCATTGCCTGGCCGTGCCTGGCACGGGGCTGGCACGCGGCACAGTGGCACGGGGACACGGCCTGGCTCCCTCTGCCTGGCCCTGCAGCGCTGTCCTCGGGGTTCTCTAGGGGCTGGGGCTGAGCCCGGGGGAAGGGGGAGACTCTGGGGACTCCTCTGGAGATGCTTTTATGGGATGAAGCCCCTTTGGCTGCTGTGATGAGCTGGGTAGGTGTCAGCCGGGGGCATCCAGTCACCCTTTGGGTGCTCAGTGTCCCCCAGGGCTCTNGGTGCAGTTTGGGGATTCCCCTGAGGGGGTTATGTCACGGGGAGGGGGAGTCACAGACACCCACATGGCATGCAGTGTACCCCCATCCTGTGGGAGCTGGTGTGGTGTTCCCCCCTCCCNCAAAGCTGTGCTGAATTTGGGAGGGAGGGGTGGTCTTACAGGAACCAAGCATGCCCCCCAACATCACACAGGTGGCAGTGTCATTCCCTGGGTGCTTGGGGAGGGTCCCTATTTTTCCTCACCGCAATCCCCCTGAGGGGCCATGAGTGTTTGGCCCCCCACCCCCATCCTACAGATGTGCTGCCACCTCTGGATGAGGCTGCTTGCATCCTGCCCACCCCTCCCCAGGGTGCTGGTGGGTGCATGCCGGGGGTCTGGCAGCCAGGAGGGCTCGTTCCCGTGGCCTCCTGCCCGCTGGTGGCACCAGAAATAGCCAAGCTGACGTCAAGCCCCCAAGCACCCCGGGGGGGAA
>VWZO01008626.1:8325-36165 GCA_013396975.1 Bucco capensis
GAGAGGTCCTCAAGTACCACAGCTAGATGGTTTCTGAGCACTTCCAGGGATGGTGATTCCACCACTGCCCTAGGAAGCTTGGCCCAATGCTTGATAACCTTCTCAGTGAAGAAATTCTTCCTAATATTTAACCTAAACCTCTCTTGGTGCAACTTGAAGCCATTTCTTCTTGTCCTATGGCTTGGTTCCTTGGGAGAAGAGACCAACCCCCATGTAGGGAGGTGAGGAGCCACTCTGAGAAGTCTTGGAGAGGTTTAGGGAAAGCCATTGCTGGAGGAGAAGGAGTGATCAGGACTGAGTGCTTGGAGTGGTGGTTTGTCTCTCCCTCTTGCTGTGGCTGCAGCAGCTCCCTTGGATGGCTTTGCTGCAGCAATTTGTCCCTTCCTCAGGCCACTGAGGTCTGTGTGATGCCTGCCAGGGACTGAGACACTTCTGGAGGTATCAGCACTGAGAAGAGATGGGGGAGAGAGAAAGAGAGAGGAGCTGGGCTAGGTTTGCAAAGCCAGCCTTGGGGAGACAGGCTGCAGAGCAAGCTTTGGGGGGTGGGAACCTTTAGTAGAGCTCATCATCTGGTTGTCTATATCTTCACAGCACCTAATCCCTTTCATCTGGACCAGTATGGATTGGATCACTCACCTCCCTACCTGCTCAGCCTTAAGCAGAGCTGCTGCACAAGACCTCCCCATCTTTATAAATTGCCTTGAGCTCCTTAACTTTCCAACCCCAGAGAAGTCATCTCAGCAGTAGATGTTTGTATCATGACCTACATTGCTATTGGCTTTTAAATATATATATATATGTCTTTTTTTCCTTCTGTGCTGTACACTAGCTTCCCACATGCAAATTGCTCTGAGTGAACCATTTATCTGGGAAATAAAGGTTATGTTCTCAGAAGGCATTTACTTCCTTTCCTGAATGATGGAGAGAGTTTTCCACTGAGAAAACAAAAGGTCTTGAACACAACCCAAGCCCAATGACAGGGGAAAAGGTTCAGGTAAAACCCCTTCCTCATTCATATTTAGCAGCTCCAAGGGGCTCCATCAAGCCATTAGAGCTGAAATACATGTCTTGTCTTCAAGGAAAGCAAATCCCATCTGGCATCCCTGGAGGAATATAACCTTAACTCCAGCTTAATGCCACATTAGGGCATCTTACAGATTCTGCCTGAGATTTACCTGCCTTAAAGGGAGATTTATTTCTGAGCTAAACAGGTTTCTGTGACAAATCTCCTGCCACCAGCAACTTTGGCAAGGAGTTGCATTGGTGGCTGGCTGCTTGCTTGCTGCTTTTCTCTCTTCCTCAGGGCAGGCAGAGGGATTTGGTGACACCAGGGGACCTCTGGTACCTGCCAGGGGCTGTGATGCAGAGCTCCAGCACCTGCCTTGGGAGCTGTGTCCCACCTGCACACCCAACTCCCTGCCATGGATCCGAGTAGCTGCAGGCTGAGGTGGGAAGATCAGAGCCTGTATCAGCCTTGCTTTCCCTATCTTGCAGCCCATCCCTGCATTCCCATCCTCCTCCATGGCCACAGGTCATCCTGCCTGGGCTCCAGAGCTGCAGGGCATCATCCCATCAAGAAAGGCAAGTCCAACATCTGCCAACATCCCTGAGATGCTTACACTTGCCTGGGAAACCAGAAGGTTCTCCCAGGTCACAGCTTCCTCATGTCTAGTCAAAGGCTGTGGGGTCACAGGGACTAAAGTGTCATCTGCTCCTCTGAATGGCAAGTGTGTTCCTGCACAGAGCTCCTGTTGGTAGCAATCAGTTTATTATTAGATCTGCTTTTACTGATATAAAAATGAGGAGGGGTTTGGAATTCCTGAATTGACCCTAAAGCCTTTGAAATGCACATAGGAGTTGGACTCAATGATCCTTCAGGATTTCTTCCAACACAAGCAATCCTATGGATTGTTTGAAACTCCACAAGGCTTCAATACAAGAAACTCCCCTGGAGTTTTCCTCCCTCCTCACCTGTGCCTTGGGTCCTAGCTGAAGCCTTTCCTTCACACCTTGCTTCTACAACAAACATCAAGCCCCGAGGGGGAACCCTGCTAAAAAGCAGTGTTTGGAATGGATGCTGCTCCTGCTCAGGGACTGTGGGGGTAGGGAAGGGACACAGCCAGCCTTGCTGTCCTCTGTCCCCAAGCCACAGATGGTGATGATCCTCAGGCTGGTGACGCAGACACTGTTGAGCCTGAGAACAAGAGGGCAAGTCAGCAGTGGCTGGGTGAAACCTATCTCCTTGCTACTTAACTGGCCTGCCTGACTGGTTTGGGTTTGGTGGTTTTTTTTTTTAGTCTTGTTTTATGACTATTTTTGTTTGATTCTGTCTCCAGTTAAGCAATACTCTTGCCTGTTAGAAAGATTGCCCTGGGCTGCCAGCTCAGCCAAGGAGAAAAGCAGGGGTGTGTGTGTGTTACCCAGGGAGGATTGGGCATCACCTTCCTCCTTGGGGTGTAGGCATCTCACCCCTTTCCCCCTTCCCCAGGCTGCATCCTCTCACCTTCCCCTCACTTTGGTGAATCTCAAGCATCTTTATGGGAAGATTTTCTTATAGCTTACTCCTTGACCCTTTCCTCTGTAAGACTCTTACACCTTGGAGCAGGTTGCTAGATCTGGAGTGGGTGAATTTAAGCCCAGCTGGTAGTTTGGGATCATTAACCAGCAAGGTGCCCCTGGGAAGAAGCAAAAAAGGTATTTGGGAGAATTTGCTAGCAGACTCTAATGACTTAATAATCCCTGCTGGAGAGAGCATGGCAGGTTAGGTGAATGTCAAGTTTGTTTGCCTTGCTGAGAGCTGGCTGCTGCTTATGTAAGGGGAGGGTGGGACCTGCTCCAAGGAGGGGGGGGGAAAGGGAAGAAAAAGGAAAGCTAGCACCCACTTCCACACCAGGATATGAATCAGTGGGAATACAGGGTTAGATGTTAGCCAGGAGTCCCCACAGCATGAGCAGGGTCTAGCCAGAGTGGTGGGGATCAGGGTAGGCTTGCTGGAAATGCTGCTGCCAGCCAAAAGCATCTGAGATCCTGTCACATCAACAGGGGAGACCCTGCCCCTTAATGCCACAGACCCCAGGTAGCATGAGGGATTGATGTCAGTGTGTGCCCTCTGGTATGGGACACACAGAATGCATTTATGTCCCCAGGGAGCTGGGACTCAGCTGGAGCCCTTATCCCTCTGTCACATGAGGTCTCTCTGCTTGTTGCTCCAGCTCTCCAGGTGATCATTCCTGATGTAATTCCTGATTTGAGCAAGCAAGGCTGAGAGCTGCTCAGGGTTTTGCTTGGTGGTCCTCAGAAATGGTGGTTGAGGTAGCTCCAAGCTCCTGGGCTGAGGAGAGGGAGCATGCAGCCTTAGCTTGCAGCAAGAGCTGCCAGGGGATGGGGAGTCCCAAATGATTTGGATCCTGTCCAGCAAGGCTTCCCAGACAGGGAAAACTGTCCTGTTTTGGGAATGCCATTGAGAATACCTCCTCTTCACCTGGCTGAGGGTGTTGAGGTCTGAGTGAGGTTCATGGCTTGCTAATACTGAGAGCTTTCCTTGAAGAAGAAGAAGGCAAGTCAAGGCTGTTAAGCTGGGCTCTGACTCCTTGCTTGGATGCTGCAACAAGGCAAGGTGGGGGCTGGAACTCACTCCCCACAGCTCAGCTGGGCTATATGGGGAACACTGAATCCTTCCCCATGCAAGGAAGCTCCTGGGCTTCTGGAGTGCAGGCTGTTGCCTTGCAGCCCCAGCAGTGCTCCTCAAGCTCTGACTTGCCTGCCATCAATACTGTTTAAACAAGCAGATTCACAGACATAGCTCTAGGCCAAGTTGTGGGGCAGGAGGCAAGGAGCAGCCCCAGCCTGGCTCCAGACCCTTGTGCAGGAGGGCTGACTGGGTGGGTGGCAGGCACGTGGGTGCCAGTAGCATCCTCTGCCAGCCCTGGCTTTTCCTGAGGGCTTTCCTCCACCCCTGTGGCCACTTTGAACCCAAGCCATGGCCAAAAGGTGCCAGAGGTGTGGGCAGAAAATGTGGGAGAGCTGAGTGAGGCTCAGCAGGCATCCTTCTGTTTGTGCAACCACTCCTCAGCCCTTGCTTTTGGGACAGGTTGCACGTGGAGTCATGGAATTGTTCTGGTTGGAAGAGACCTTCAAGATCATCAAGTCCAATTGTGAACCAGCACTGCCAGGTCACCACTAAGCCATGTCCCTCAGCACCACATCTCCATGGCTTTTCAACCCCTCCAGGGATGGAGACCCCAGCACTGCCCTGGGCAGCCTGGGCCAGGCCTTGACAATCCTTTTGAGGAAGATGTTTTTCCTAATGTCAACCCTAAACCTCCCCTGGTGCAACTTGAGGCCATTTCCTCTTGTCCTGTCACTTGTTCTTTGGAAGAAGAGATGCACATCCCAGGAATAGGAGCATCCTGGGGTTCTCCAGGTGAAACACAGACACTATTCCAGGCTGCTACTTCTACCACCTCCTTCCCTCCTGCTTTCTGTCTGTTTTCCCAGGCTGATGGGCAGCAAGAAATTTGGGGAGGATGAGAAGGGGGGGGGGGGGGATGGTCCTAGGCAGGATGCTCCCTGGGGAGCAGCTAGCTCCTCTTGAGGTACCCATGCCCTTTGCAGTGAGAGTGTGAGGGAGGCTCCAGGAGAATGTGAAACATGCTTCTCTGGGAAAGAAAAAGGAAAAAAGAACAACAAAAAAAAAAAGACAGGGGAAAAAAAAAAAAGAAAAAAAGGAAAAATCTTCTGAAGCTTAAAGCTGGATATTTATACACTTGACAGAAAGGCTGTTTCTGCATTGAAGTAATAAGCGTGACTCAGTAAACCAATGGGGAAAGGGTGTTCCCTTTGCAGCAAAACCTCACAAGATCAAAGAACTTCTGGAGAGGTTTAACATTTTGAATGTTAAATGACTTGGGTTCCCCTCCCTCTCCCCTTCAGCCCTGCCTTCAAGTTTTGACAAGGAAAGGGTTTGATTTTAGCTCGGTTTTGGCAGCTCCAGGGAAGTGTGGTGCTGGCTGGGCTGGAGCAGGAAGGTCATGGTTATGAGTGTATAGGATCCCTACAGAGAATGGTTTGGGTTGGAAGGGACCTCTGGAGCTCNACCCCTGCTGGGGACAAGGACATGCCATGGCCTTGGGGCTTCCCATTCCTATTATGGAAACTTGCTGTCACCCTCCAGACCTTGCTCTTGCTCCAACCTCTGTCCAACTTGGGGACCTTCCTGAACACTGCCAGCACAACACTGAAGAGAGGGATGGTCCCATTTTGGAACTGCATGGTCCTGCAAATGATAGGCTGGCATGCTCTGGAAGACACATAGAATAGGTTTGAGTAGCCTTGGCTGCACTGTGAGGTCATCAGGTCCCAGGAAGGGTGTCCCAGCACATCAAGACCAGGATGAGCTGGCTCCAGACTTTAGGCAGAGCTAAGCATCACCAAGTTTCTGTGACTCCTTCCCTTGGGAGAAGCAAATCCTGCTATTTTTGGGCACATGCCCAGCAGTGGGGAGATATTAGGGGCTGGTGCCTGTGCCCAGCCTGCATCCTGTGGCTAGCTGGTGTGAGGTGGGAATGCCACTGAGGATATTGAGCAGGGAGGGCTGGAGCCTTGTCAGTGCCTCTTGGACACATGTGCATTTGTGGGATCAATAGGCTGGAGTAATATATTGCCTCGAGATAACAAATCACTTCACTTATTGGGTCTTAATTAAGCCTCTTTTATCTCAGTGACAGCCCCACACCTGGGCTATCACCCTGCCAAACCTCAGCCAAGGCTGAGCCATGGGGATCCCACACCAGAGCCAGGGAATTGATGAGCCTCTGCTGGGTGGAATTACCTCATTGTGTTTGCAGTGCTCAGGGCCATCCATCTCCCAGCTCCCCTTGTCCCTCCATCCCAGCATCCACAGCCACTGCCATCTCCTCCCAGCACCTTGTAGGGACAGAGGATGGGGTAGGGGATGGGGTAAGGACCCCCCCTGGATGGATTAGCTTGGGTGCAGCTAGATGATCAGGGGGAAAGCTGCCCTGTTTGGCCTCCTGGGTAATAGATACAGTTGTTATAGTCCCTGACAGCACAAAATGAAGACCTACATCACCATAATGTATTGTCAGGCTGTGAGCACGCTGCAGTCCCTGAGATGAATGAATGCAATATCCCTGCCTACCAGGGGGAAGGAAGGGAAGGAAGGAAGGAAGGAAGGGAAGGGTGTTTTTTTTTCTGTTGCTGCTGGCCTCTGGGCTAGAAGGCAGAGCTGCTCCTTTGTGAGGCTGGAGAAGAAAAGGCATTCTTTTCTCTCTGATAGGGAGGTTGAGGGGTTCCTGATCCCCAAGGAGCCTGTGATAGATCCACTCCAAGAAGGGGAGTGCTTCCCAAAGGGCTACAATGCTCCTGGGATGAGTTCATCCAGCAATGAAGTAATCCTGCCCTGGTGGTACTGCCAGCTGAGCTAGCAGGGCAATGTACAGCTCTGGGGTTAGAGACATCAACACACATTTCAGCTCATCTAGCCCAAGAATGGAGAGGAACCATCCAAACCAGGGAGTCTCCTTTGGCTGGACACCACAACAGGAATCTATTGCATGGAGCTACTCCAAAGTAGGACAGTTTTTACTCTGAAGGAGTTGACTGGGAGTGAAATAATGAGAGTTGGGAGTTGCAAATGACTTGGAGCTGAGCAGTCACCCTTCTTCAGGATGATGCTTAAATCTCTTGCCATCTTTGGGCTGCTGCTGGGACTCATCCTGTGTGTAGTGAAAGGACAAGGGGCAATGGGTTTAAGTTGGAGAAGAGTAGATTTAGACTGGATATTAGAAAGAAGTTCCTCCCCACGAGGGTGATGGAACACTGGCCCAGGTTGCCCAGGGAGGTGGTTGAGTTCCCATCCCTGGAGGCATTGCAGGTGAGGCTTGCCAGGGCTCTGGGCAAGCTGCTCTAGTTGGGGATGTCCCTGCCCACTGCAGGGGGGTTGGACTAGATGAGCTCCAGAGGTCCCTTCCAACCCAAACCAGGCTAGGATTCTATGATTCTATGACTGAGGAGAGGCAAAGAGCAACCCCCTCAGCTTCAAGCAGCACAATCAACCACTGATGCCCAAGGTGATGCCAGTTTGACAACCAGCCTTTCCCTCGTGGCACAGATGTCTCCCAGCTCTCCACATAAATCCTCCCTAGTCCTGTATCCTTACCAAACCAACAAGCAACACCTTCTGCTGTCACATTAGGTGACAGCCACGTGGTCACCACCTGATGTTTGGCATCTCCCTCCCTCTCTCTCTCTCTCCCACCAGCATCCCCAGCTCTCCCCAGGCTGCCAGAGGAACATTGCTCTTGCCTGTTAGTGCTGCTCTGGGCTTTTTCCCTGAGAGGCTAGGCCAGCCCTGGTGCTGGTGCTCTGAGCTCATCTCCATCGCTGATGGATGATGCTCTTGTAATCTCCAGTGACATCAATTCTGCTCCTGTTTGTGTCCCCATGTCACATCCTTCTTGTGCTCTGCCTGTTCTTGTGTCTAGCAGTGAGGTTCTGTTCCAGCCTTTCCCCTTGTTTGTCTTCTTCACCTGAGGATGGCCATTATGGGATGTAACAGCTATAATAGCTTGTAAAGGGGAGAGTGGAAGCTTTTTATGCTTCAGGGAGTAGTGCTCATGGCAGCCACCATTCACCAGTGGCATTTGCCAGTATTTAGTGCCTAAACCTGCATCTTCCATGCCATATTTCTTCTAAGGCCAAGGATAAATAGCTCCTGGGAAGCTGTCAGCCCTTTCTGGAGGTCAGATTTGGAGCTGCTGGGATTTGGAGCTGGTGGGAATGGGCTGGTAGCTGGGACAGAGCCTGGGGCAGCTGAGAGTGAATGGTGATTCCCAGTACCCATGTTGGATTTATCCCTGTCCCTTTCAATGCTCAGCAGCTCTGCCCTGGGCATGGAGGCTACTGGAGACATCCAGAGCCAAGGCTTGGCCTCTGGAAGCAACTCTTGGAAGCTCCCTCATCAGCATCTCTTCCAGAGCAGAAAGCTGTGCAACCAGGAGCCAATCAAGTGGGCTAATCGGAAGGGGGTACTACATCTCCATGGAAAACTGCTTCAGTTTGGCTTCTCTGAATAATAAACAAAGCACTTGGGCAGATGATAGGGCACTGAAGTGTTTACTCTTCAGAGTATTAAGTGCTGAATTTGTTTCTAGCTCCCTTATGAAAAGCCCTGGCAGAGGGAAAGCACACAAGGGTCTCAGTCATCCCTTGCAGCTTTCCTCCTGCAGCCAGGAGCCTCAGGAGCAACCACTGAGGTTTAATCAGCTGGCAAGGAGCAGGGGATATACCAGAGCCAAGCTCCAGATCCACTCGTAGGGATGCTGTGCATGGAGCCAGCCTAGGCTTGGAGTTGTCTCCAGTTAGTCCATGGGTATCCACTTCTTTATTTCAATCCATTCTGTCAATCACTTAGTGTAATATACTCCCTAAAAAGTAAAGAGAGAGAGAAAAACCTCCAAGCCAGCCAGAGCACAGAGCTCATTTCTCCTGCCTGCTCCTCCTCTTTCCTGTGCCATGGCTTGGGATGCAGAACCTGAGCAGGATTCAGCCAGGGGAATGTGGAAAGAAGGGAAAGAATGAGCACTGGGATGGCTGCTTTGCCATCAGAGGCATGGAGAGGTTGTGCCACTCTTCCCGAGGTTGTGATGGGATGTAGTGCTCACATCTGGCCACCTCTGCCTGCTCACCCCAAAGGCCACTCCAGGAGACCTTCAAGGGTGAACTCTCCAGCCTTTGGAGCTATAGAAATGGAGCAGGAGACCAACAAAACCACTTTCCATTTCTAAAGCTTGAAGGACTTTCCACCCCACCATGCTAGGACAAAAGGAGGAGGAGTGTGTGTGGGGGGAGGGAATTAGCATCCTGGGGGGAATTAGCATCCAGCACAGAGCAAAACCAACACAAAGCCACATCACAGCCTCCAGAAGCCAACAAAAAAGCAGCTTTTTTTTCCTCCTAAATGCTTGTGAGGGGCAGCTTGCAAGCCTCTGGGTCTGGCTGAAGAGCCTGCTGCAGCTCAGCTCAGCTCTGCAGCACTGAGCTCTTCTTGCTGCAGCTTCAGCTGGGATGCTTGGACTCTTTTCTTTCTTTTTTTTTCACCCAATTTTGACACATCCAAAGCGATGCAGAATGACTCAGAAGTTTTGCAGACAGAGCTTTCTCCCAGGAGAAGGGAAAGGAGGGAAGGGGGGGGAATTGCACCCATATTTAGCAGCAGCATCCTCCTCCTCAAACTCAAGCTTTGGTGTTGTTGTTGCAAGAGGAATGCTCTGGTTTAGGCAAAGTTGGGATGTGCCTAAACATGCTATCCCTCCCCTCAATCCTTCCCCAGCCCTGATTCCACTGCAAGGCAACACTTTCTGTTAAATTTTAACTCCTTTTTTTTTTTTTTCACGTGGTTTGGGTGAACTTTGCCTGACATTTGGAAGCAGGCAACTTGTGTCATCAGGTTACACTCACACTTATCTCTGCAAACATAGCCTTGTACCCAAGCCCAGCACCAGCACAGTTGTCTAATGGGATTCATTGAATCTGAAATGTGCTTCTCTTCCAGTGTCAGGCTCCTGGAATGATATGTGTGACCCTGTCCCCAGCCCAGCAAGCTCAGCAGCAGCAAACCTTGGCATGGACATGCACATAGGGGAACCAGTGCCTGGGGACAAGGCCAGCAGATGGATGAGAGACAATCCCATGAGTGTGTGATCTTGCTGTGAGTTTCACACCTCCTCTGCAATCCTGGGGCCAGTTCTGGAGCCCTCAACACACAAAGGCCATNTACCTTTCTTAAATCACTAGTTTGCCAGTGCCATGAGAAGGGAAAGGCTTGGAGATGATCCCACTCCCTTGCTCCTCAGCCTCTGAACTGCAGGGATGCATCTGCAGTGAAGATGCTGCTGGTGGCCCCAAAGCACATCTCCTGGGGAAATCCTGCAGGTCCATGGTAGCAAGGCTGGGGAAAAGAGCTTCTCCTGCCTCCTGTGCTCAAACTCTTGAAGGACCAGCCATGCTGCCTGTGCCCTGCTCTCCTCCAGTGAACTGAGCCATGAAAACCTAGTGCTGAACATCTTTAAGCATCAGGTCCTTGAGATGGCTGAAAAACTCAGGTCTGATCAAAGCTCAGCTTCTCTCCTGATGCTGGGGGTTGGCAGGGGAAGGGGGAAATATTAAAATCCCAAGATCAGTCAGTGCCTGGTTCTGTCTTGAGTGCAGAAGTGACCAGCTCTGCTGATCAAAGGCCTTGCCACTGTTGTTTTAAAGGTGACATGAACACTTAAGGAGCTTTTGAAAGCCTTGGCTTGCAATAAAAAGCCAGACACCCAGTCACAGAGCAACTCAAAGGCAAGTTTAATGATAATGAAACAGCCTTTTGTTCTCCAGCTCAAAGAAGAACCACAAACCTATTTATAGCCTTCATAATAAAGGCTGTGAAACCTTTTACACATAATCCAGCAAACTGATACCTGCAAGCTGTGGTGTTACCCAATGATGCCCAGAGTGTGCAGAGCAGGTCTGGGATATGCTTCACTCCTTAGCTTGCAAGAACAACTCCCAGGTTTCCTTTCAATGATGCCAGGCTTCTACCAGCACCAGGAGCTGTTGGGTTGGGAGCCTGGGACAAGTCATGCCACTGGCCTGGGACTGGGAAGTGTGTCTCCAGCCACAGCATCATGGCATGGTTTGGCATGGAATGGCATGGTTTAGCATGGAATGGCATGGTACAGCTGGCGCAGCATGGTTTGGCATGGAATGGCATGGTACAGCTGGCACAGCATGGTTTAGGGTGCCATGGCATGGTTTGGCATGGAATGGCATGGTACAGCTGGCACAGCATGGTTTAGGGTGCCATGGCATGGTTTGGCATGGAATGGCATGGTACAGCTGGCACAGCATGGTTTAGGGTGCCATGGCATGGTTTGGCATGGAATGGCATGGTACAGCTGGCACAGCATGGTTTAGGGTGCCATGGCATGGTTTGGCATGGAATGGCATGGTACAGCTGGCACAGCATGGTTTAGGGTGCCATGGCATGGTTTGGCATGGAATGGCATGGTACAGCTGGCACAGCATGGTTTAGGGTGCCATGGCATGGTTTGGCATGGAATGGCATGGTACAGCTGGCACAGCATGGTTTAGGGTGCCATGGCATGGTTTGGCATGGAATGGCATGGTACAGCTGGCACAGCATGGTTTAGGGTGCCATGGCATGGTTTGGCATGGAATGGCATGGTACAGCTGGCACAGCATGGTTTAGGGTGCCATGGCATGGTTTGGCATGGAATGGCATGGTACAGCTGGCACAGCATGGTTTAGGGTGCCATGGCATGGTTTGGCATGGAATGGCATGGTACAGCTGGCACAGCATGGTTTGGCATGCAATGGCATGGTACAGTTGGCACAGGATGGTTTGGGGTGCCATGGCATGGTACAGCTGGCACAGCATGGTTTAGGGTGCCATGGCATGGTTTGGCATGGAATGGCATGGTACAGCTGATACAGCATGGTTTGGGGTGCCATGGCATGGTTTTACATGGTGTGGCACACAACATGCCATCTTTTGGCACAGCCCTGTCACTCATCCCATTCAGGACATGCACCATCCTGGAGCCTCCTGTCTGTTTTATTGCCCAGCTCATGTCTGCCATTAGCAGAGCAGGCACCAAACTGCAGCTCAACTCACCACTTCTCCTCCTTCCTTTAACAGTTGGACTCCATCCCCTTGAAGATCTTTTCCAACCTTCCTGATTCTCTGATTCTATGACTGATTCTTTAATTCCTCCCTCCTGCCTTGCTCCCTACACTCACCAAACCTCACTCTGCCCTTCTGCTTCTGCAGATACAGCCCAGGATGCTCAGGGCTGCTGCATCCCCATCTCTTGGAGCCAGCTCTTTGCAGGATCACCTGTGTTTGAGTAGTGTGATGTGGGAAGCCATGCCTAGTGCTGGGGGTTCACTGCACACCATGCCCAGCCTTCACTCAGCACTTGGGTTATAAATAGCCTGGAAATGAGAGCTGGGGAGATAGGAGCCATGGCTGGGTAAGAAAATCCTCCTCTCCCCACACTGGTTCTTCTCCTCACTGTTAAGCTCTTTGCTTTATGGCTCCCAGCCCTGCATTATCTGTTGTTTTTTACCTTGCAGGGCCAATAAAAGCAGATGCAAACACTTCCCTGAGCACATGCAATTGGGAATATCAAGCAAAGTCTCTCATTCTGCCAAGTCCTGGAGAGCCTCTGCTCTACTGTACAAACATATCTTTAGGACACTGTGTTACTTCAAGGATCTTTGTTTGCTCCTCCCCACCCTCCTGGATGTGGTAAATAGCACTGAGTCCTGATCACATGCATTCCCTGAGCATGCAAAGAGCCAGGGAGCTGAGCAGGAGCAGGAAAGGGAGCTTTGCTCTTTTGGTTTCTTAAGGGCTTGGGACTGGAAGGGCAGAGCTGCCAGCAGCAGCAGGCCCAGAGGATTCATAGCTATCCTGTGATGCTGCTCCAAAACCTCTCCTGCCCACAGGAGAGGTCCTGCTTCTTGCAGCAGTGACCTAGGATTATGATGTCTGTTTTCCAGAGGGATATGCAGGCATCCTACTCCAAGACCCTACTCTGACCATCCTGCTCTCAGCTTAGAGTTGGGATGCTCTCAGAACTGAAATGCTCTATGAGCCAGGATTCTGTCCAAGCTGAGATGCTTTCAGGGTCAGGATGCTCTTAGAGTTGGGATACTCTCTGAGCCAGGATGCTCTTAGAGTTGGGATACTCTCTGAGCCAGGATGCTCTTAGAGTTGGGATACTCTCTGAGCCAGGATGCTCTTAGAGTTGGGATACTCTCTGAGCCAGGATGCTCTTAGAGTTGGGATACTCTCTGAGCCAGGATGCTCTTAGAGTTGGGATACTCTCTGAGCCAGGATGCTCTTAGAGTTGGGATACTCTCTGAGCCAGGATGCTCTTAGAGTTGGGATACTCTCTGAGCCAGGATGCTCTTAGAGTTGGGATACTCTCTGAGCCAGGATGCTCTTAGAGTTGGGATACTCTCTGAGCCAGGATGCTCTTAGAGTTGGGATACTCTCTGAGCCAGGATGCTCTTAGAGTTGGGATACTCTCTGAGCCAGGATGCTCTTAGAGTTGGGATACTCTCTGAGCCAGGATGCTCTTAGAGTTGGGATACTCTCTGAGCCAGGATGCTCTTAGAGTTGGGATACTCTCTGAGCCAGGATGCTCTTAGAGTTGGGATACTCTCTGAGCCAGGATGCTCTTAGAGTTGGGATACTCTCTGAGCCAGGATGCTCTTAGAGTTGGGATACTCTCTGAGCCAGGATGCTCTTAGAGTTGGGATACTCTCTGAGCCAGGATGCTCTTAGAGTTGGGATACTCTCTGAGCCAGGATGCTCTTAGAGTTGGGATACTCTCTGAGCCAGGATGCTCTTAGAGTTGGGATACTCTCTGAGCCAGGATGCTCTTAGAGTTGGGATACTCTCTGAGCCAGGATGCTCTTAAAGTTGGGATGCTCTCTGAGCCAGGATGCTCTTAGAGCTGGGATACTCTCTGAGCCAGGATGCTCTCTGAGCCAGGATGCTCTGAGAACTGGGATGCTCTCTGAGCCAGGATGCTCTCAGCACAGTGATCATCATCTCGGAGCCTGAGTGGGAAGCACAGCTCTCCCTTTTGATTTCTGAGAGCATGGATAACCCAATAAATTAGCAATAGGAATGTGTGGGGGTGGGGGAGGCAGGCAGGAGAGAGCTGGCAGGCTGGAAGTGACCCAGACCCAGGGAACAGATGCAACTCATAACGTTAATGAGGGTTTTTTCTTCTTTTCCCTCCCCAAAGGCAGGGCACCCTGGAGAAGGGGAGGCTTTTTATCCCATGGCAACACTAAGCAGGGGAAAAATGGGCCCTGGCTTTGATTTCATTTTTGGTGTCCTTTACAGGAATCACAGGCAAACAAAAGCCCTGAACAGATTTATCATTTTTCTTTCTCCCCCACCCCCTCCTTTTCTTTCCTTTTCTATTTTTTTAAAATAGGGTTAGAGCAAGATGGATGATTCCCCAGGCCCAGGGAATGAGCAGACTGAGGCAACCCTGTCAGCTCTGGCATCCCATTAAGCCAAGCTCTGGGAGGAGGTCACCCTAAGCCTTATTACATTTGCCCCAGCCCAGACTCCCCAAAATTCAACCTCAGCACAGGGTTACCCTGCTTTGACCAGCTGAATCCTACCTCAGCATCTTCCTTGGTGCCACCACCATCACCTCTACCACATCCCTGCCCCCAGGCTCCTGCTCCAGCCCCTCTCTTGTCCCCCACCTCAGCCTGGGAAGTGACTCCATCCGTTCTTGTCAGCCAAGGTCCATTTGTCACCAGCGAGGTGACAAGTGCTTGTATGGCTCTGGCAGCCCATCACTGGGCTCCCTGGGGCAAAGCCAAGGGTCTCCCCTAGGGAGGGGGCTGGGGGCAGCAGTGTGGGGAGGGGGATACAGCGACCATCCCCCCCCGACCTACCCCTGACCCAGGGGCTCCTGCCAGAGAAATGGCAGCGAAGGAAAGGAGCACAAAGGGGCATAAAAAGAATTGGAGCCCATTGGGGTGTGTTTCTGGGAGGCAGTGAGGGGAAGCTGAGTCAGTGGGCAAGCAGGGAGGGTGCTGTCCCATCCCTGCTGCCTGTTAGCACTGTTATTTCCACTTTAATACTTAACAAGGATTTAAAACCCTTCTGTAGTCAGAGTTTGTTCTCGGCGATAAATTTTGAATAGCTTATAAATTATGGACGCGACTTGGTGTCTGGGGCTGGGAGGAAAGGTTGGATCCAGCTGCCTCTTAACAGTTGGTGGGTGTAAAAGGCAGTGCAGCATCACTGGTGGGTCAGCATTCCTGGGAGCTAGATCCAGCCCTCTGTGCCTGGCTCTAACATGACTGTGATGCTAGGATCGTATCGCGCGGCAGAGCAGAGCGCAGGCATGGCTGCTTCACACCTCCTGCTCACAAGCACCCAGGATGCAAACAATCCCAGGGCAGAGTTACAGATGGACAGAGAAATGAGCAGCACCTCTCTCTCCACTCATTTATGCATGGGAGTATATATATATCATCATGGCTAGGCTTCATGAACGAAGATCCAGGGAGGGCTCCATCCAGGCACTTCCCAAGCACACTGCTGGCTGCAAAGGCCAATTTGGGACAGACAAGAGTGGTTGCAAAAGGCACAGCACAAGGACTCCTCAGGAGGTAGAAGCTGCAAGACACGATTCTTTCTACGCTGTCTTTTCTCCTCCAGAGTGATCCTGTGTGCCTGCTCCAAACCATCAGCTGCATTCAAGCTAGTGTGTGTGCAGAGCTGCTGAGTGGAGGCCAGAGGAGAGCAGTTCAGGGCAGCAATATGGCCAAGGCTGAGCTGTTGTTTCAGGGAGTCCTTGCATCTCCTCTTCGGGGCTCCTCTCTTGCCACAGCCAGGGGCAAGTTGCCCATAGAGCATGAGCTTAGGCAGGCAGGAGTTCTTCATCCTGGAGCCGTGAGCTGCCCAACGCAGCTGCGTTCTCAGCAGCATGGCCTCAAGGCTTGGAATTGCTGCTTGTTCTAGGACACACAGATTAGTCCCAGCATCTGTCCAATGGATGTTTAGGATTGTCCGGAGACAGCGCTGCTGGAAGCGCTCCAAGAGTCGTAGGTGGTGGGGATAGATGAGCCATGCTTGGGAACCATAGAAAAGAGTAGAGAGCACAATGGCTCTAGAAACACTGAGCTTTGGACTTTTCTTCAAGTGTTTATTTCACCAGACTCTTTGATAGAGTTTTCCCAAAGCACTCTATGCCTTTGCTAGCCTATTGTCTATCTCTCTGTCAATCTTACCATGCGAGGAGATGAGGCTGCCTAGGGAATTAAACTGTTGGACTGATTTAAGTTCTGGATCACCAATGATGATATGAGGATGGTGAAAAACTTCCTGAGGTGCAGGTTGGTGTAAAACTATATATATATATATATATATCCAGAAGCACTTGTGTGAACCTAGCCTATGCTCACACTCAGGATGCGAGGGGTCTGATTGCCCATCTCCTGCTGATCCCCTCATTCCCTCTTCCCTCCTCCATTCCCCACCTGCTGCTGTAACACCCAAGCATTGCTCAGGGGACTGCAAATTCCAGCTAAAAATTACAGACTCATTAAGGTTGGAAGAGACCTCTAAGATCATCAAGTCCAACCATCCCTATCACTCCCATGCCCCTAAGTAGAGCATCTCAATGTTTCTTAAACCCCTCCAGGGATGGTGACTCCAGCATCTCCCTGGGCAGCCTGGGCCAAGACTTAACAACTCTTTCAGTGAAGAAATTTTTCCTGATATCCAATCTAAACCTCCCCTGTTGAAATCCCTGCAAACCAGGAGCTCTGGCTCCTGTGGGAACACCTTGCAGCCACCAGGTTCTGGAGCCAGGAGGGGAATCCACACTGGGAAAAAGCCTGGTTGGAAGAGATGATTTTGTTAGGCCAGAGAGAGAAATAGGGAATGTTTCTGTGAGCCAGAAGGGTGTATGCAATGAGCCTTTCCCTCCTTTTTCCCTGGCACACCATAGCAAGTGGATAATGAGGTTAGAGCATCACTCCCATCACCCATAAATGTGGCTGAAGTTCATATGTGTGCCTGCAGTCTATAAAAGCTGTAGGAAAATGGCCAGTTTGCACTACATTAATTCCTACAGCAGGCCAGGCTGCTCTGCCCCTTTACCTCACTTGTGAGTTCTATTTATTAGTAATATTGATGTTTCAACCCAGGGATCAGGACCCTAATCAAGCCAGCTTTGATGCCAGAAAGAAAAGATTTAACAGGAGAGAGCCCTGAATGGAGCAACAATCCCAATGCCAAAGTTCTCACCAACACAAGTATTATTATTATTATTATTGGTAAGATTGTTTTACTTTGCATTTCTCTTCTGCAGCAGAGGTCCAGCAGCTCCTATTTGCCATGGCTTGGCCACATCATGCTGCATGCTCATGGCTAGCTAATTAAAAAGCTTTATCAGGGCTGAAAAATGGTTTCAATGAAGAGATGTGAACAGGCCAACTACCCAGCTGGGGTAATTTGGTGCTGCTGAGCTCTGCCAATTGCCTTAGTAGGATGTCTGGCAGCTAAGCAGACAAAAGGACTGGGGCATGGGCAGGGATAACCTATTGCCCTGGTGGGGTTTGCTCTGCACACAGGTGAGTTTTCCCACATTTCCCCTCTCCAAAGTTGTGAGGAGCAGCTGAGGGAACTGGGGTTGGTTAGCCTGGAGAAGAGAAGGCTCAGGGAAGACCTTCTCACTCTCTCCAGCTCCCTGCAAAGGAGGTTGGAGTGAGGTGTGAGTTGGTTTCTTCACTCAAGTCACAAGTGATAGGACAAGAGGGAATGGCTTCAAGTTGCACCAGGGGAGGTTTAGGAAAAACTTCTTCTCCAAGAGGGTTCTTAGGCACTGAAACAGGCAGCCAGGGCAGTGGTGGAATCACCAGCCCTGGAAGTGTTCAAAAAACATATAGAAGTGGTACTTGGGGACAAGGTTCAGTGGTGACCTGGTTAAGAGTTGGACTTGATGATCTTAAAGGTCATTTCCAAACATATCAATTCCATGCTTCCACAAACCCCTTGTGGGTCCCCTGAGAACTGGGCTCAGCACAAAGGGGAGGAAACCAAGAGATTTCAAGTCATTTCAGCAAAAGGCTGCCTTGAAATTCCAACCTTGCACGCTAGGCAAGACCTCAGGGGTCAGATCCTGCTGCAAAAGCTGAATAAATCCAGGGGAATCAGCCAAGGTCACTTCAGGCTGGGAAGTGATGTCTGATTTCCCATCATGTAAGTGGCAGCAGGATCTGTGTGTGTGTGTGTGTGTGTGTCCCCTCCTCCCCCCAAATGCTCCTCTGCATCCCTTCTTCTGCCATCTCTTTGGCAATGTTTATGTTGGATTGCCTCCCGATTTACACTGGGAATCCGTGCGCTGTGTCTCTTGGGTGGAAATGTGCAGTGTCAGCAGCTGAGGATCTGAAACCAGCATCCTGGAAAGCCCAGTGCTGAGAAAGAAGGAGGCAAGAGTGCTGAGAAAGGGCTGGGCATCCCTATTCCCCAGCAAAATCCATCCCCTTTAAGGAGTTGTAGAGGCAGGAGGAGAGTGAGCCTTGCTGCGGAGTTCATGCTGCTGGACTTGCTCACAGCATCCCAGAGCTTAGCAGGGGCTGTGCAACCCCAAATCCCTCTGTGTCAGCATCTTTTGTGTGTGTAACAGAGCCAAGTGGGAATTTTCTGCTGGAGTTCCTTTTCTTCAGGGAGTTTCCAGTCAGCTGAACTGGAAGTTTTAGCAGATAAAGCATCCTGAACACCAGAGGAGAAGGAGAAGGGGAAATGCACAGGGCTAGGGGCAATGGGAGAGAGAGAGCTAAGTTCAATCCCTTGTGCTGAGCCAGGCCCTCCTGCCTCAGGAACTACCCCAGTTGGAGTGTGACTGAAAGGTTCCTCACCTTTCTATAATAAATTCCCTTTTGTCACCAACACAGAAGAGGAAAAACATCAGCAGTGTCCCCATGCTCTCCCTTTGGCTGAGGTGAAGCATGGCTGGTGCTGCACTGCTGTCCCCAAAGCAGAGACGAGTAGGGCTCATTGCCATCATCCAGGGGTGCATCACTTATGCCTTGTGGCAGTGACAGTGATTTTCCTGGGATAATGCAGGCAAGATTTTGCAAGGGCAGCTCCCTTGCTTGCTTGCTTGTGGGAATACAGGAGTGTACTTTGACAGACTCAGTGAGAATGGAAGCAAGGATGAACCAGATCCCTCCCTGGGATGAGGAGTATCTGGGACACCCTGGGGCATCTCTGCAGCTATTCCATATCAGGTCCTTTCCATGGAGCCTGGCAGTGGGATGGAGCTTTCTCCCCTGGCCATGTGCTATTTACTGCATCCTCACCGCAGGGCACAGAGACTGCAAGGCCATATGAGACCATGGTGATGAACATCTAGCCTGACCTACTTACAGCTTGGGCCCTGGGACTTTCTGGAATCCATCCTCTTGGAAATACAAGGTCTAATTTTAAGGCAGTAGAATTCCACCCTGGAATGGGGTGGGGGTATCTTCTCTCCCAGCCTCCACCAGATCCCTGATGCTGGAATTGCTTTGACTGCCTCTGAGCCTTCCTGCCACTGCTTATCAATGCCCAGGCTCCATTAGCAACTCCAATTGCCACTGATATGCTTCTCATTAGAGCTCAGCCCTCACGCATCATTATTCCATTTACAAGACAGTATTTGTTTTCCCTTTTCCCTTAATTCACATCCTCCAAGAAGGGGGAAAAAAAAACCCTCATTAAAAAGGTTGTTGTTGCTCCTTGCAATTGAGAGCAAATCACAGCTTAATCCAACCTGCCAGGGAAGCCAATTGCCCTGTAAAAATCTCCTTGAAGTCTCCAAGCAGGGATAGGAGGAGGGAGAATAATAAAAAGGCATCAAAATAAGGAGGTGCAGAAGGCTCCTTTGAGACGAGAGGAAGGGGTTGGTTGTGGCTGCTGACAGGAGAGTCATGCAAATCCCCTTTGAAGCAGCCAAAGAACCAACCTAAATGGATTAATGGGAGGACAGAGAAGAAATGAATTCAGTCCTTGCCCCTAATTCCAGTCAATTTATTTTGATACCACGTCTTCATCCAGAGCATCTCCCAGCTGTGTCACTCAGAGGAGAGCTAGCACAGAAGGGCTCTGCTGGAACAAGTGCTCACCAGGCCAGGAATCTCTGCAGGAAGGGAGGCAGGACCAGGACGATTGCATTTGCCAACTCCTCAGGAAATCACATGCCATTCCCCCCACCCCCCCTTTTTTTCCCCCCCAATTTCAATCCTACTGTGTTCCCTATGTTTTCCTCAAGCCCTCTCTGTAGCACTCAGGGGCTGGTTCTCATCTCACACTGCTTTTATAGCACTGTAACTCTGCTCTCACACTGGTTTTACACTGGTGCAGTTCCACTTCTTTCA
Source organism: Bucco capensis (assembly GCA_013396975.1). Lineage (NCBI taxonomy): Eukaryota > Metazoa > Chordata > Aves > Piciformes > Bucconidae > Bucco > Bucco capensis. Next base: position 28,321 of record VWZO01008626.1, read on the forward strand.
ACTGAGTAACTCCTTGATTTATGTTCCTGTAAATGGCAGCAGACACAGGCCCATGGTTTTCCCTGGAGCAGTGCCTGGCTGACACCAGGAGTGAGGAAGAGGAAGATCAGGTCCTTTGCAATGTAAATGGTGTAGGAAACTGTCATTAAATCACACCTAGACCTTTCCTTTCTGCTAAACATTTGCTTGCTTTGATGAAATGTACTGGGCTGTCAGATTCCAAGTGCACAGGAGGAGATCAGCCAAGGAAGGGAGGTAAGGACATGTCTCTGGTGGTGATGGAGAGGATGGGTTGCAGCCCTTCATCCCCTCTACTTTTTTCTTGGGAGGGAAAATCAATCTGCACCTTCTCTTTGCTCCAATTTCTTTCCCCTGCTTCTCTCTCCCTTGGGATCACTTTTATCCACTGTTGAGTCTGCTGCTTTGGATTGAATGGAAATGTGTGTGTCCTGCTCTGAGGCTACTCCCTTAACACAAGCAGGTGCAGCATCCCCAATTAGCTCCTGAGCTCCTCAAGCAACACCTGATCCCTGTTAGCTGGTCCCATTAAAAGCAGCTGCCCTGCCTGCAGGGAAGTGATGTTGGATTCACACCAGGCAGCAGTGCTGGAGGTGTTCTGTGCTCCTCAATCCCTCTGCAGGCCTTGCTGGCTCAGACCAGGATTGCTACATCCAAGGGATCCTGCTGAGCTGAGCTCTTCACCCAGGCAAGTCTCATCTTTACTTGGTTCTGTTAATAGAGGAAAAAGGAGGATGGATGTAATTAAGTGGCTGTGGCAGGCACTGATTTATCATGGATTGGAGGTTTTATCCCTCTCTTGTTTGCTTTTGGAAACAGTTGGGACAGAGGTAGGGGTTGATGAAGGCAGGATGGAGATGGACCTTCCATTCTTTGGTAGACATGGAAGGATGTTGTCTTTGCTCACTGTGGATCTGGTTTTATAGGGATGGACCTTCCATTCTTTGATAGACATGGAAGGATGTTGTCTTTGCTCAGTGTGGGTCTGGTTTTATAGATGGAGATCCTTCAGCTCCCTACCAGCCTCTGTGCTGTGCCCTGAGGGGACTTCTGCTGCAGTGCAAAGCCATTATTAGCCTGTTGTGGAGGTGTGTGCTAGCCAAGTAGCAAATAACTGATGGTCACTGTTGTCACCTAGCTTTTCTGTGCTCTAGTTGAGGTGTAGACCCTTGCTGGTGCATGTGGAGGGTCAAAAGGGCATTTATCTCCAGTTATCCTCCCCCTGCTATGATCTGGTGAGGGAAAGGGAGTGATGTTCTCTTCCAGCAGACCCCTGCCTGGGGCAGACTTTGGGCACAGAAGGCGCCTGTGGAGGGAAGAGGGACATGGAGGTGCTGGAGAGGGGACAGAGGCTCCCAAGCTGCTAAAGGGCTTAGAACATAAGCCTGAGGAGGAAAGACTGAGGGATCTGGGCCTGTTTAGCCTGGAAAAGAGGAGATTGAGGGGAGACCTCCTGGCTCTCTCTAACTACCTGAAGGGAGGTTGTAGAGAGGCAGGGACTGCTCTGTTCTCCCTGGTGGAGAGTGATAGGATGAGGGGAAATGGATGGAAATTGCACCAGGGGAGGCTCAGGTTAGATATTAGGAGGAATTTCTTTGCTGCAAGGGTTGTGAGCCATTGGACCAGGCTGCCCAGGGAGGTGCTTGAGTCCCCATCCCTGGAGGTGTTTAAGAGCCAGGTGGATGTTGCATTGGGAGCATCATTTAGCAGGTTGCTAGGGCTAGGCCAAAGGCTGCACTGATGATCTCCAAGGTCTCTTCCAGCTGCAACTGTTCTAGGATTCTATCTGCTAGAAGTGGCTGGTAATTTGGGGTGGGAGGAGAAGGAGCAGGCAGTGCAAAAAGGATACATTGAGAGTACCCTTCCTTTCAGTGCATTGCTGGGGAAGACCATTAGGGAAAGCACTAGCTTATTTTTCACCTTCTTCAGTGCCAAAACTCCTGCTTTTTATGACCACCATCAATAACAGCTATCATATTCCTAATGCTACAGTTGCCACATCTATAATATTTAAATCACATTTGGGGCTGACAGAGACCTATGGATATTCTCCATCCCAACAGGCTATTAGAGTTCCTATCATGTCTGTCACATGAAGAATATGAATCATTTCCCCCCCCCCTCTCTCTTTATTGACATGGTCCAAAAGGCTCAGAGTACTGCCAGCCACTGCATATTTATATACACCTGATGGCTATGGATGTGAATGGAGGGAGATTTATACAACAATTGCCAGGAATAAATGCCTGTGATAGAGCAGATTATCTTCACACTTCATTTGCAAAGTGGTTTGTATGCAAGGGCTAGGAGAAGGCTAACAGAGAAAGCTCTGCTAAGTGGCTGGGTCACATCCTGCTGTAAATCCAATGGCTTCTCTGTTGTTAGAGTGAAGGATGAGCTTTCAGCTGGTACCCAGGCACTGCCTTGGTCACTGTGGCTCCTATCAGGTGAGGCTTTGCCTTGCATCACTGCATGGGTGATGCTCCATGTGTTTTCTCCTGTAAATCACCTCATTCATGCATTGCATTTCATCTTCCATCCCTTAATGCTTTCTTTGCTGGCTTCTCTTTGGCAGTCAAAGCCTAGTCTGGGGGAATGAGATGAAATAGAGATCTCTAGGTGTTATAAAAAGGCAGAACCAGACTTTCCATTCACAGAAGCTTCTTGCAAAGCAGTTAGTTCATTAAAGCACTGGCCCTGCCAAACCAGGTGAGACATGCTAAACCCAATCCAGCACCAGAGAGGAAGAAACCTCCCCTAGGATTATTCAAGCTAGCTCCAGACAGCAGCTCAGGTGCCCGGAGATCTCTTCCCCAAACTTGTTTTAGCTGCTTGAACACTTTATTAAGACTTAAGTGTGGAGATAGACAATGCATCTTGATGGCTTGGAAAATTAGGAGGTCTCTAAAAAGCATTTAATGTCCAGCTGAGAGTGCAGTATAGCACTTTTAACACTGTTCTATCTAAGCAGGCTCTAAAAAAGAGGAGAATGGTGTGTCCCTGCCTGTCCTTGGCGTGGGAATGTGTCTCCCTAGCTCCAGCACATCAAATAAATCATGTGCATTTCACTTCATAAACAAACATCATCAGCTTGTTAAATGGTGCTGGGGGTAGGGGGAAATAACCACAGCAATTTGACTCTCCAGCACTTGGAGAAATGTCTTGTGCTCCAGAGTTTTTGGTGCTTTGTGTGTCTGTGTGTGTAATGACTCCCTGAGGAGCAAGGGCACTCGCCCTGCAGCCCTTGGGGTTTGCAAGGATGGTTTGGATGCTGAGAGGTCTTGGCAAAGCTCTGCTGGCTTGTGTGCTTGGGCATTACCTCCACTTGCAGATTCCAGGGTTCCTGTGTGATGCTATGGCCTCTGACTTGTCCCAGTCTCTTAATTCCAAGGGAGTCTGGCTGAAATTGGGAAGAGAAGCAGCATGTGGGCTCTTCTTGCCCCTAAAAACAAGAGGTATGTTAGAATGTTAGGGGTTAGAAGGGACCTAGAAAGATCATCCAGTGCAACCCCCCTGCCAGAGCAGGAGCACCTAGATGAGGTCACACAGGAATGCATCCAGGTGGCTCTGGAATGTCTCCAGACAAGGAGACTCCACAGGCTCCTGTTCCAGTGCTCTGGCACCCTCACTGCAAAGAAATTTCTCCTCGTGTTAATACTAAACCTCCTGGGATCCAACTTGCTCCCATTCCCTCTTGTCCTAACATTGGGTGTCCTAAAGACTTCTACAGTCCAGATACCACAGTGCATGGATATTTCATCACTCTATACATCTTCTGGGGTGACAAATAATACAGGTTCTGGTCCTACAGCATCCATCCACCCTTGTTCCTACATCAGGGCAGCTCTGACCACCTATCCTAGCCTTGCCCCTCACTGTGCTGGAGGAGATAGAGCCCAGAGATGGCTCCTGAGCTTCTCCTGCTCTTTCTCACTCAGCCTTTGTACTTATTCTTCCTTTAATTTGTAATAAAATGCAGCCAGGGAGGGAAATAAATGTGGCTTCTTTTTCTAACTGTGCAGGAGGGCATGAAACAGTAGGGCAAGCCCAGCAGGTTTTGCTTTTACCCCATCAGATAGTTATGGATGAGATAAGCTGAAATCACTTAGGAAAGAAATCATACAAGCTGTGATTTCCAACTCCCCTTTCTGGGCCCAAGTGCTCAGTTCTGGATGCAATCTTGGGTCTCAACTTCCCCTCAAGCAACTCAGCACTTAGCTCCTGCTGATGCCCACACACAGCTGGATCCCTTTGCCCCAAATGCCTTGAGCAGATGTGGTGGTAACAGAGTGGGAGTGTGGGGATGGGGAAGGGAAGCTTTTGCCTGGCTGACTCTTGGATGTGTAGGAATGTAGTGTACTGCTCAAATTGAGCCAGAATGGAGTGAGGAGACTGAAAGCTGTCAAGATGAGGCCAGGTGGACCCGAAATTATCCAGTTACACAAGCCTGCCTTCCTTAGGATCCCAGCCTAATGGGCATTTGCATCCCCCAAAGGCAGAGAGAACAAGAACTGCTTAGAGTTTCATGAGACAGCTCTCCCAGACAGTGTAGGACCTTCAAGTGTCCCTGCATCATGCAGAGGTACAAGGCAATGACCTGCACCAATTATCTTCACATCCCCCCCCATCACCCCCTGGGATGATTGAAATCCTGAGCTGGGAAGTGCCAAGCTCAAGTTGAACACAGCATTAGGCAGCTTGGTAGAGCTTATTAAATTAATAGTGCATTAAAGAATTGAGGGGAGGGGGAGAAAGGAAGGAGAAGGTTTGTTACATCACAGAAATAGCCTTGCTACCTTCTGGCATCTTCAAGAGACTGGAAATGTGGGACTGTATCCAGCTGTCTTCTCTGGGGCAAAATTCCTTTGGCTTCTGTGGGAGGTTTTACCCAAATAAGGAGTGCAGGATCAGACCTGTTATTGTCACTGCAATTAACATTTAGATCCACATCTAACATGAACTGTTACAGGCTGGTTAGGGAGAAATTTAATTTACTCTAAACAGCTTGATGGGAGAGGAGCGTGAAATGGCCTAGTTATGGTAATTTCAGCTGTTGGAGCCTACAAAAGGTGGATTTTCAGCCATTGGGGATGACCAAACCTGCTATCTGCTACAGCTAAACATGCTTTGGGGTCCTGAGGTTTTGGGGGTAGAGCCCCTTAGGTATGCTAAGTCATTTAAAGGATGTGTGCATCATGAAGGCCAACACTCAGCTGGGGTTCTTGTGGCACTGCTGACTCCAATGGCATTTGTGTGGTACAGGCAGCCTGGATCTGCCTCCAGGTGTGTGTTCCCTTAGCAGACACAAGGATAAGCTTTAGCTGCTGTAGCAAACCTGTTTGCTGCCAGAGGTATCCAAAATACCTATGATTTTTGTTCCATCTGAGAGACTTTGGAGGTGCTTTTTCTAGCAACCCCCAACTTTCATTTATATCCTTATGTATTTCCTTTTTTCTCCCAGGAATTAATGTAACTCAGCCATAAAAAAAAGACTTGAAGATGAAACTTGGCATTTAAGGTCCCAGCCTGGGAGCAAATGAAGTTACCAGTTATAAACACACACCAAAATCTGTTTGGACATGCAGAAATTACAGGAGCAGAGGATAAAAAGGATCCAAGCTGTTTTATTTTGCTTGAACTTCTGCAGCTCTGGGTGTGAGAGTTGGTTTGCAGCCTCTTGCCTTGAAGCAGGATGGGTCCTTATGGGTGCTGTTCTTGCAATTAAAGCTGTAGTATGGTCAGGGGGTCCTGAGTGTCTCTGCACTGGGATCCTGTAGGGTACCAGTCATCTAATCCACCTCTGTGTGGAGATGCTCAGAGGGAAAGGCAAGATCTGTCTACAGGAAAGTTGGAGGAGCAATCAGGTATTAGAACCTTTCCAGGTCTTCTCCTGAGTGACTTCAGATCCTCCAGAGCACAAGTGTTGAGGAGCAGCTGAGGGAAACTGGGATAGTGATGGGATAAGAGAAGACAGCCTCAAGTTGTCAGGGAGGTTCAGGTTGGGTATTAGGAAAAACTTCTTGCTGCAAGAGTGGTTAAGCATTGTTGCAGGCTGCCCAGGGCAATGGTGGAGTCACCATCCCTGGAGGAGATCAAAAAATGTCTGGATGTGGTGTTTAGGGACATGGTTGAGTGGTGAGCTGGCAGTGTTAGGTTAACGGTTTGACTCGGTGATCTTAGAGGGCTCTTTCAGCCTTAATCACTCTTTGATTCCAATGACAGGTATGAGATAGACTGATAAGTGCATGCCAGTGATAGAGAGGGATATGGCAAGAGAAGATAAGAGGCTCCATTTTGATAAGAGGAGATGCTAGATTGCCAATATTTGACAGGAGATGCTTTGCCAGTTAAAGAATAAATCATGGCAGGGAAGAGGCTCAGAAGCTCTCCATGATACCTGAGATCAGGGAGATGATGGTTGGTGGTGGCAGCACACCCAGGAGTTGTGGCAACTTCTCCCCTGGTTGCATGCCAGGATAATGATGAGTACCTGCTACTGCTCATCTTGCAGCTCTCCCTTGATTTCTCCCAACCTCACTTGCTGCAGGAGAGCTGGACTCTGTGCTGGGAGTTACTTGGCCCAGCAGAACCCCTCCCTCAGCAGTTGTCCCTGGTGTCATCTTAGACTTCTGGTGTGACCTGGAGCATGCCTGAGCAGCAGCTGGAGCTGTGGAGTGAGCCTGTTTGTTATGCACATTACAGCCATCAAGAGTGAGGGTCGATATGATGTTTAATATGCTTCATGCATAGTGGAGTTGCTTTGCTCCATCAAGTCACTAACCAATGTTCTCACAGGGCTGAGCATCATTTATTAAAGCTAGAGGCATGCTGGGGAGGGTGTGGGGGCTAAGGTGCTGGTGGGATGGCATCCACAGTGCTGAGGAGGTGAGAGTTTGTGGCCTTTAACTGTATGCACTCAGTTATTTGCTGATGGGAAATGAAATACTTTTGGTGCTGAGCAGCACACCTAGGGGACAGGACTCTGAGGGTCTGGCATCAGCCAGGGCTTGCTGGGGACAGCTGACACTGCTCAGGAGCAGCTGAAGGAACTGAAGTTGTTCAGCCTGGACAAAAAGAGGCTGAGGGGAGACCACCTCACTCTCTTACAACTACCTGAAAGGAGGCTGGAGTGAGCTGGAGGTTGATCTCTTCTCCCAGGTAACAAGAGGAAACAGCCTCATGTTGTACCAGGAGAGGTTCAGATCAGACATTAGGAACAATTTGACTGAGTGGCTAAGCATTGGCCCAGGCTGCCCAGGGCAGTGGTGGAGTCACCATCCCTGGAGGCATGGATTGAAAAGACATGTAGCTTGAAGGACATGGTTTAGTGGTGACCTGCCAGTGCTGGGTTAAAATCTCGGACATCTCTTCTTCCAACCTTCCCAATTCTACCACCTCATCACCCCCAACTATTAATTTATTTGATGAATTAGCGTTTTCTTCATTTCCCCCTTTTTTCCTGCCACTTAAAAGCATAATCTGCACGCACAGAAGTGCCTCTAGTTGCCTTGCCGGGCCCTGGGGAGGCGGAGCAGCGTTGCGGGGCGGTCCGGGGGCGGTCCGCTCGGTGCGGGGCGGGCGGTGGGTGGTTGCGGGGCGGTGCGGGGCGGGCAGACAGGCAAGAGGGGCGGTTCGGTCCGCTCGCTCGGTCGCTGCGGGGCGGTCGCGGCTCTCGTTTCCCCCCCTTGGCCGGGCCCCGGCTCGGAGCCGATCGCACACAAGCCAGAGCCCGACTTACATTGTTGGGAGTTTGCAACAACTCCGCCGCCTCGGCGCGGCAGCCTTCCCCTTCCCCTCCTCCTCCTCCTCCTCCGCCCCTTGGGCTTT
>VWZO01008626.1:36196-54224 GCA_013396975.1 Bucco capensis
TTTTTTTTTTCCTCCCATTATCCCCCCCCCCTCCCCTCCCCGTTTCGCTTTGATTTCGCTCTCCTCCCCTCTGCCTCTCTGTGTGTGTTTTTTCGCCGCCGATCCTCCCTGAACCCCTTTGGCATGAGTTAAGCACCAGCTATGGACACCAAACACTTCCTGCCGCTGGGTGAGTTTCGTTCCGAAAAACAATTCTCCCTTCCGACGAGGAGGAGGTGGTGGTGGGGGGGGGAGAGTTGTGGATTGTGTCTGGGTTTGCGCCTTCATTTTAGTACCTAAAAAAAAATCACATAAGCTCTTGACCCGTTCTCCGGTCCCTAAGGGGATGCAGCTCCGGGTGGGGGATGCTGTGCTCCTTTCCCCCTCGGTAAGGCTCCAGTAGCCCCCGGAGAAGAGAGGAGGGGGAGAGAGAGTCGGTGTCAGCGCTGCGGGTCCTTGCACTCTCTGCCTGACCGGAGTGATTAGTTTGGGTTTCTGTGTTGGTTTTTTGGGGTGTTTTGTTTTGCGTGGGGGAGGCAGCGGCGCAACCGGTCTTTTCAAACGGGGCAGCTAGCCCCCACCCTGCCCGGGGCTAGTTGTGCATGCAGGAGGGGTTGGCAGCTCGCAGCTTTTGCTTCCTCCTCTTGCTTTTCTCTCTATTCTTTCTTATTTTTTTCTTCTTTTTTTAAAAAAATATATATTGATTTATTTTGATTTCCCACCCCTCACAGCCGGGCAAGGGAAGGCAGAACATCCAGAGGGGTGGTCCACACTGACCCCTCTCTGCTCACATCATCCCAGCAACTGGCACGTTTGGGACCACTCTGCCTTTTATAATTTTGTATAATTTTTTATGCCTCCCCCTCCTTTTTTTTTTTCCCCCTCTTAGTTACATTTTAAACCCTGTTTCCAGCTGGAGTTTGCCACCGTTTGCTCTGAGTCAAGTCCTGGCTTGTGAGGGCAAATGCCTCCTCTCGCGTCTCGGTTTCAGGAGAAGTGATATTGCAGAGCTCAGTCTTTCAGGGTGGGGGGAAGAACTAAGTTTTAGTGAAGTAGCCCAGCACCAAACCTAGGCTGAAGAGAGGGTGAGGGACCAATCCTGCCATTGCTGTCACCCTCCTGAGTGGTGCGAGGGCTCCTGAGTAAGCCCATGACCAGGGAGAACATCCACTTGGGCTTTAAATCTGTGCATAGGCTGTGATGGGTTTGGTTTGTTTCTTTGGGTTTGTTCTTTTTAAGGATTGTTTTTTATTTCGAAGGGGGTTTTTTTTGTGTGCTTTTGCCTAAAAATTGAAATCTTAGTTGCTCTTTTCTAAGGATGGAGTAAATATAAAACACCAATGTGAAGTGTTCCCAGCTAGTCCTACCCAACCCTTGCAAGGCTTTCCAAGACTGCTGGGATCTGGTGGGAGCTTTGGCCTCATGGAGAGCCTGGCCCCATGGGCTGACAGATCCTCTGCTGGCATCTATTTTTCCCCCCCCAAAAATCATGGCTTTGCAGTGCCCCTTGTTGGCTTGGCTGTGGGGTTGACTGAACCAAGAGTTGCTGCTCCAGCTCAAAGCATCTCACCTGCAGTGTCCTCCAGGAGCAGGTCCTGCTTTCAAAGCCCAGCAGGCTTCTTTTTTTGGGTGGATCAAATGCAGGTGTTGGGGATCACAAACACACCCACCCAAGCAGAAAGCTCCTACCTCCTACCACACAAAAGCAGTTTAATCTCTGGGGTGGCTGTTGGGAGATTTACATTTCCTTTGATGCTCTGGTAGAAGACAGTCCAAAGCTCAGTTGATAGGGGCAGGATCAAGCCTCTTCCTATATCCTTGAGTTTCCCTTCCCACCTGGGCTCTCCTGTTAAGCTGTAGATGCTCAGTAATACTTTGGGTTGTTAGTCATGTTGACTTTGACTTTGGGAATGGAGAGGAGGAGTGTGTCACCCTTTGCTGCTGGCTTGGGTAAGGATTTTCACACTGCTGCCAGTGGCAAAAACAACCACCAAACCTGATTTATCTGCTCATTTCTAGGTGTATGTGTGGGTATGGTAGGGAGAGGGTGGTCTCTGCACCATGCTGTGCAGCACACCAGAGGGAAAACAGAGGGCAGGCAGCCCAGGACAGAGGGGTTATAGCTTCCTATCACTGGCTTGGAAGAAGATCCAGCCTCCTGCAGGAGCTGTTTGGGCTGCATGCTCTGGGTTTGTCTGTGCTGCTGCAGAAGTGGCTCTTAAACTTTATCCACTGGCTTTTTGTTGCTGATTGCTGTAGAAATTGGCTTTGGTGATAGGATCAGAGGGCTCTGCAGGTTTTGGAGGGGCAGATCTTGGTGCTGCTGTGAGCATGGGGGAGGCAAGTTGAGCCTGAAGTTGTGTGAGCAGTTTGCTTGCACTTCTTGAGGCTCCTCTCACTCCTCCAGAGACCTTCCCAAGGAAACCAAAGCAGAGCTGGTGGGGTCACAGGACCTCAGTGCTTTCTGGAGGTCCAAATCCTGCTCTGTCCTCACTCTGCAGTGTCAGGGTGTCCTGCCAACCCCATCCCATCTCCTAGTTGGCAGCTGGCATTTGCAAGCCAAGGGGGGGGGGGTATATATGAAAAAAATGTAGCCAAGCTTGTGGAGTTTGGTTTCCCTTCCCACCAGTATGGACCTGAGCTGGAGAAGAGGAGCAGCTGGGGGCCAAAACCAGGCTCTGTTACTGGATGGCATCAAAATCTCAGCCTGGTTTGGCCTAAAAAGGATAAGGCAGTGGAGGTTCCTAGGCAAGTGGTGCCCGTGGTTAGACTCAGATAACCCTGCTGATGTCATGGGTGGAAGCATGGCCAGCGCTGGGCACTTTTAATAGTAGTATCTCATTTTCCTGCTTGCCTCAGGAGCTGCTGGCAGATGCCAGGCAGAGGCTTTCCAGGAGGACAGCACGTTCCTGGGGCATCATCTCTTGGGCTAGATGTTGTCCCGTTGTGGCTCCATCTGCTATCCTGTTCCTGGGACAACTTGCAGCTTGGGTAGGGGAGGTCTGTGGGCAGCAAGGCTTCCTGTGCTTGCATTGTCTGCCCCATGCAGCCTGCATGTGAGGCATGGGTACCACCAAAGCATGAGGTGAGGGTCATCAACACCTTGAGGTCTAGCAGATGTGGCCTTAGAAGCAATCTGGGGCTGCAGATCTCCCTTTGCTAGGTTTTGATGGTTAGGGATGTCCTGCTTTTGTTCTTCTGGGCTGTGCTGAATCTCCAGGAGGAGAAAGATCAAGGTAAAGTCATCATACAAGTGCTTTGTGAGGCTGGGGTGATTCCCATCTCCAGTCTGGTAGGATCCATGTGCTAAGGTCTGGCTTTGTACAAGGCCGTGTTGGGAACTGATGTTCAAATCAAAGATCTGGCTTCTCCAGGTAGCTTCATGTGCTCTGACTGCTGCAATCCTTTTCATTGCTTCATGTGGTTCATTGCCTGCTCCCCTAAGAAGATGACAATTCCTGGGGAGGGCTGGTGAGCTCAGGAAAGCCTTCCCTCAAGGCTCATCCTCCTGGGGAGAAGCAACAGTTAATGGGTGTCTAAAGCTGGTGCTTTCCTCCCAGAGGTCAGTTCATTGGGTTGCAAGCTCTGGGAGTCCCTCTTCCCACCCTCAGGGCTGTGCCAGGGCTGGCTGCAGCTGCTCAGGATGTGGGGTGAGAAGTGGCTGTGCACACAACAGGAATGCTTCTGAGGAAAACAGCAAAACAACCCAGAGTGTGGGGGCTGCTTTGGGTGGAAAAGTGTAGGAGCATCCATAGGCATCTTCATCCTGCATCCCTTAGCCCTGCCATTGGCCACGTGGCTGGGATGAGGCTGGATGCTGTGCAAAACCCAAGGCAGGTTGGTGGGAGCTCACCTTGGGGTTGAGATCTCAGTGTGATCCTTGATTCTGCTGTGGAGAAGTTTGTAGCTGAAGGGGAAAATCCATAGGGAGGAACAATTCTGGAAGATGCAGAAAGCCTCTCAGCTTGTCTGAGCATCCCTGGGAGGCAGGAGGAATCCTCTGGATTCCATCTGGAGGAGATGGATCCATCTGGGCTGCTTGAGAAGGAAGGGGCCTTGTAAGGAGCAAGAGATGAAGTCTAGTCCTGGCTTGGTCTCTTTTCCTGAAGCCTAGTGCAGGGCTTGACCTCTCCCAATTGACATATGCACAACAAGCCAGGAAGGAATTTTCCCAACACCTCACAACCTGAGCTGTGACAGTGAAATGAATCCTCTGAGGGTGTCTGACTTTCCTCCACGTTGCCCTGCTGTGTCAGAGAGAAAGAGTTTGTGTTTCTCTTATTTAGGGCATTTTATTTATTGAAAGGAGAGCGGGGGAGAAAGCCACAGAATTTGAGTTATTCATTGCAAATATTATTATTGGCATCTGGCTCTTGGTGGGGGAAAAGAAAAATAATCCAAAAAATCAAGAGGGGAATCAAAACATTTCACTAGAAAATACACCCTGCCTTCATCCCACCCACATCTTGAAAGCAAAACTAAATATTTATTAAGAAATGGGTTAAAACCCCCTTTTTATTGGAGTATTGTTTGCTAGGAGCAGGGCTGGAGGGTTCCCACATGCCAGAGCCCTGCCATCCAGCTGAATTTTTTCCTTTAATGACTTTTTTTGGTTGTTGTTGCAAGATGGCTAAGAAAACAAACAAACAGCAGAGCTGAGGGTGCTGTGGAGCAGGGGCTTGGGCTTTGGAGTGCTCCTTGCTTCTGTGTCTTCCATAGGATGCTCCTTCCTATGAGCATCCTGATGGCTTTTGGGAGGGACATGACTCTGTGTGAGCAGTGTTTTCTCCCCAAGTTTTTGGCTATCTAAAATCCCAGACTCATTTTTTTGCTCTAAATATCCTGTAGTCCCACTGGGGGAGGTGGTGAGACAGCAAGAGGTGTTTTTGGCCCATGGCAAGGGGATTCTCCCAAGGGTGATGGGGATGAAGTGGGAGATGGCAGAGGACGGGGGGGTTCCCAACACCTTGGCTGAGCTTCTTAGTGGCAACCAAAGCTGGGGACACCTCAAATCACTGCTGGCCAAGTGCTGGGGATTGCAAGGACCTTCCCTGGGAGCTGGCTAACCTAATTGGGCTCTAATTAATCCTGTTCCCTGGCTGGGCTCTCCAGCATCACCTCCCTTTGCTGGGAGGGAACTGGCTCTCTCCTCCCTCTGAGCCAAAGGGGCTGGATGCTCCTCAGCAGGGTGGGAATGCTGCTAGTGCAGAATATGACCCAGCAGTTCCCTAATTGCTTTCTAAAAGGCCCAGGTGGGCTCTGGGGAAGCCACAAGAGCTTCCAAAGCACCAAAAGAGAAGAGGCAGCCTGGGTGGTTTTATTTTAATTGGTTTTGTCAGGAGTTGCTGTATTTTATTACATTTAAAGAGTAGACTCTGGAATAACTTTGAACGTTTGACACACACACAAAAAGCAGCTTTCTGACATTTTCCTCTTTGCTTGTCTTTTATGTTCTTTTTTCCCCCCCTTCCTCCTCCTGCTCCTCAAAGGGAAGCGTGTGCCTGGAGGGAGGAGGAGGAGGAGGGAAGAGGAGTGGTTGTGTCTCTCCAAAGGCTGCTCCAACATCAAGGCAGATGAAATAATATTGCAAATAAGGCTATTTCATGATGTTTTTTTTAAAGGAAAACCCTGCAGAAGGATCCCCACATACACACACAGCAGGCAGCTCCAAGATTTTTCCAACAGAAGCCTGGGAAAATGCTGAATTGTTTGTTGGGGAGAATGGAAGCTGGCTAGGAGAACTTGCCTTTTTCTGACCAAAAAAAAAAAGCCAAAGAAAGTCAGGGCAACAACCTGAGTTAGTATTTGGAGTGAGTGTTTCAAAATGGAGGGTGATTGTGGAGATAAACAGGGAACAATTCCCTTGCAAGAAAGGGAAAGAAAGGCTTCCAATGAAACCCAAATGCAACTCCCCTCCTTTGAACTGTTGTTTAACGTGGAGTTAACAACTAATCCTGCTCAAACAGACCACTGGGAAGCTGAAATGGGTTGGTTGGGGTTTTGTTGTTCTCCTTTTATTGGGATCTCCAATAAGAGTTTCACCTTGGGCCTGTTCCTTGTGCTCGCAGCTCTGTTTGTGCCAGCTCCTGCCTCAGCCCTTCAGGAGGGAATGGGATGGGATCTCACCTTGGAAACTCATCCTCTGCCCTGATGAGACAGAGATGGGCTGGGAAACTGAGGCAGAGCTAGGGAAACAAGGCTTAGAGCCAGGCTTGTGCAATCTCAGCTGGGCTGGTGGCTTGCTGCTCTGGTTTTGGGAGCTGAGCTCTAGTTTGGCTCCCATGGGCTCCTGAGGGTCCCAGCCAAGAAAGCACTCAGCTGCTTTTTTGGTCTAGGAGCAAAGAAATGGGGTTTGTGTGTAAGGCAGGTGCTGCCAAAGCTGAGGGCAAGCAAGAAACACCCTAAATATTTGTCTTGTGAAGCATCAGCTCTCATCCCATATCTCCTCTGGTGGAAGATGGTTCCTCTCCCTATGGGCATTGCTCCTTCTTTCAAATCCTGAGGGATTTTTGTTGTTATGACTTTTTGATGGAGTTAATCTCTTGGTTTTGGTGAGCCCTGAGTGAAGGTTGGAGCTGTGTTTGGCTTTAGGTCTCCTCTGAGCCCTTTCTTTGGATCACTGCAGAGAAGATGCAATAGTGCTATTGATGACCCATAAAATGGTAATGGCATTCCCATCTGGGGCTTGCTTTTCATGGGGCTCCTCTTTTGTCAAGTTTTTGGCTTTCTTCAGGTTTTACAGACTTATAAAAAAAGAGAAAATGAGAGAGCTGAGGACAGCCCTGGAACCCTCTGAGGTTTCCAGTCCCCCCCTCCCTTGGCTCATGGAGCCAAATCCTTTGTGCTCCTAAGCCAGGAGTGGCTTAGGGAGGGATGAGGGATGCCCTGGCTAGTTTCAGCTGGCTGGGCAGTGCTGGGCATGAAGGCAGAAACATTTGATGATTGTTTTGCCATTTTGGGCTGACAAATAAGTGCTGAAAAGTTGTTGTGTGTGGTGTTGGTCGTTTGTTTTCTTTTTTTGTGGAAGGGCTTATTTTTTCCTCTCTTTTTTTGCTGTGAACTCTGTGGGCTGCTGTGAGACAGTTTTATTGTGGGCAGTGTGTCTCCTACGTGCCCATTCCAGTTGGAATGAGGCAATGGCAGGGGTGTGAAGCAAGAGAGGAAGGAGAAGCACAGGAGAAGAGGGTGAGCTTCCAGCTGCTGGGATTGGCATGGGATGTGACACAGGAGGCTTGCTCCAAGCAAGTGAGATGGTTGAGAGAAGGCAGAGGCATGATAAGGGTATAGAGAGGAGCAGACCCATGGGCATCCCACTGAACTGGGGAGGATGTTTTAGCTGCTCCCAGGATGGTGAGGGATGGATGCAAGTGACTTTCCAGCACTGCAGCTTCCCTGCCCTGTACTTGAGGGAGCAGCAGCATCTCCCCAAGGACCTGGGAGCCCTTGCAAAAGGGGAGGTAAAAAGAAAGAGAAGACCTTGGCTTGGAATAGGCTTCCCAGGGCAGTGCTGGGGTCACCATCCCTGAAGGTGTTTAAGAAACATTTAGATGCTCTGCTTAGGGCCATGGTTTAGTGGTATGGTTGGACCTGATGATCTTAGAGGTCTCTTCCAACCTTAATGATTCTGTATGACCTTCTTTTCCCCAGCAGTCATCCTTGCCAGGCCATGCTGGACTCCCTTTGTACCCCCAGCAACCCTTTGCTGCCCTGTTTGAAGAGGAGGGACTTTTTTATCAGGTCTGGGAAGCTGTGGGTTGTGCTTCATGCAAGGAGCTGTTGGCCTCTAACAGCAGTGAGCAGGGCCTGGCTGCTAACAGATAACAGCATATCAGTGGCAGGTTGGGCCAGAGAGGCTCATCCATGGCCTTGTCTTGTTCTGCAGCATAGGAAAAGACCTCTGAGATCATAGAGTCCAACCATTCACCTAACACTCCCATGCTCACCACTAAACCATCTCCCCAAGGACCACATCTACATGTTTTTTTTGAACACTTCCATGGATGGTGATTCCACCAGCTCCCTGGGCAGGTGCCTGATAACCCTCTAGGGTAAGAAATTCTTCTCAATAACCAATCTGAACCTCCCCTGGTACAACTTGATGCAATTTCCTCTTGTCCTATCACTTTTTCCCTGGGAGAAAAGACCATCTTCTACCTCACTACATCTCATGTTGGAGCTGCTTTTGGAGACCTTATACCTCCTCTGACCCACATCACTGGATCTGCTGCAGCCTGAGGGGAGGCTTAACAGGGGACTAGTGTTGTGGGGTGAGATTAAAGATGTTTCTGTGAAGGACCAGGCAACTTCAGCTGGGCTGGGAGCTCTATACCTGCATGGCCAAACCCTCAAGTGTGGTGATTTTTTTTTTGGTGTGTTTTTCCTCCTTTGCAATTGATCATAAAAATCCAGCAGTGATTCACCAGGCTCCTGCCCTCCAGCTTAGCGTGAGAGAGCAAATTGCTCTCTAGTTTCCATCCTCCTTCTTCCTAATGGGGAGCTGTTGTGTTCTGGCTCTGCTTTCCCCCCCCCTCCATCAGTGATAACACATTAGAGATGGTGGCTTAGCATTTTGATTTCATTTTCTTTCTTTTTTTTCCCCCCCTCTATTTATTAAGAAAAGCCATTTCAATGCAAGCTCTCAAACCTCAGGGTGGGGAAAGGGAAGGGAGGTAGAGCTCCCTGCTCCAGCCCAGCCCCTGTGTGTGCGTGCGTGTGGCTCACAGACAGTGAAATTGCACCCTAGAGTTATAAAGCAATTGTCTAGCTCAGCAGCAGAATGAGCATGAAATGGTGCAGAAAGCAACTAAATAAAATTGGGGAAGGCAGATGCACGAAAATAATGACATCTCTCTGCTGTCATCAGGCACTTGCTCTTCCCCTCGTGCACGCAGAGAAACTTGGACAACAGGCTTGGCATTTATTATCCCCAGCAAACTCTGCTGAAATGGGCATGTCTGCACCCCTTTCCCATCTTTCAGGGGTTGTCATGCTCTTTATCTCTTCCATCACTCCTCACCCTATCTCCTTTTTTTTTTTCTTGTTTTCAAAGCAGCTTTTTTTATGCTTAAACACTGAAAATGATAACCTTTGGGACTTGCTTTCTTGGCCATGCTGGAGTGGATGTGAGCAGGTGGATTTTGGAAGGAGGTCACCTGCCACATCCCATGCAAATGGGATGAAGGGATGCTTTCCTGGCTGGCTTTTACTTTGGAGTTGTCTTCCTTAAATGGTGGCAGCTGTAGGGATGGGACTGTTTTGTGGAGCAAGGATGGCAAACCTGGGACTGTGTCCCTGTATCCCTTCTCCCCTAGTGATGACTGGTAGCACCAGGGCCACCTGTTCTCACTCACTGTATTTAGCTGGCTCTATAGGTTAAAAATGCCCCAAATTGGGGACCTGGAGAATTGATCTGAACTGTGATTCCTCCTTGGTGCTTCCCCTGCTCTGATGCTACCCTGGAGCCTTTGGTCTCAGCAGACAACACCTTTCCTTGTCTGCTCCTGGCAAGCTGATGGGTTTCCCAACATGGTCTGGCATGTCCCCTCCTCATGCTCTAGGAAGCCTTGTGAGGCTGGGAACAAGCTGTTGATCTTCCCACTCAGGAGGCTTTTCAGGTGACATGAAGGCTGTGTTCTGCCTCAAGACATCACTGGGCACAACTCCATGTGCTCATTCATGATCCTGGGGATGCCCTTTCTCAATGGGATGCTGCCTGCTGCATCCCAGCTGGGCTGGCTGGTCCCAGGGATGAAGAGT
This sequence comes from Bucco capensis, assembly GCA_013396975.1. Taxonomy (NCBI): domain Eukaryota; kingdom Metazoa; phylum Chordata; class Aves; order Piciformes; family Bucconidae; genus Bucco; species Bucco capensis. The sequence goes on from VWZO01008626.1 coordinate 45,932, forward strand.
GGCTGGCAACAGTTGGGCTCCTTCAGCCTTCCCAGCTTACTGTTTGAAGAGCTCAGGCCTGAGCTGAGATGCTGCCAGCATCCAGTGTTTTGCTGGTGTGGAGCCACAACACAGGAGTGGAGAACAGGGAAGTGCATGCATGCAAAAAATCAGTGTGAAGGCATAAATCAGGCTGAGAGTGAAAGGTTAAAGAAATCCAGAGGAAGCAGAGTGATGTGTGTGATAGAAAGGGGTTTCCTGTACCTACAGAGGCCACCCAAGCTCCCTTCCTGTCAGGGTAAACCTGCTGAAACTTTCTGCACCCCTAAGCAAATTGTGGGCTGCTGGATGAGTGTGTTGTGAGCAAGCTGTGCCAGTTTAATGCTTTCCACTTAGTCTGCTCTCTCTTAGCCTCTGTGGTGGGATTTAGAGGATGCCCAGGCAGCTCCAGGTGACCCCTGCAGCCCTTGAACCCTATGGTGGGAAGCAGGAGCAGAGCTTGGGGAGGGTAGGATGCTGGAAGCTGTGCTGCTAGCTCTAAATTCCCATCTTCTCCAGTGCCATCCTTGCTGGGCTGGTTTTCTACTGGTGAGCCATGCTGGCTGGCTGCCCTGTGCTCCTCATCAAGGCCCAGACATCTGGGGTGGCTTTGGGAAGAGTTAAGACTCCAGGACCAATTACCTGCAGACCCCCACTTAAACACTTAGGAAGGCTTAGTGATCCCTGCCAGAGATAGCCTGGCCCCAGGCCAGCTGATACCTATTGTTTGCAAATATTGGAGACTTTATCTGAACAGAAGTTCAGAGCAGGGGCTTGCTGGGAGCAGGAATTCCAGATGTGCTGGGAGGGGAGAGCTCAGCTGAGCTGCTTTTGGAGGGGGAGGATGCTCTGCAGGGTACTTGCTCCTGAGAGATTCTTACTACTGAGGCAAGCACCCTGAATTCCACCCTGCCAGCAGGCTTCTTTGCTGCTTGTAAGGTTTGGAGACATGGATTTAGTTCCTTAGGGTCTTTGAGTTGTGTTTTAGTAGTGTATTTATACTGTGCCCTGTAGCTCTGGGGCTTTGCCTTGGAGCTCTGCCTCAGGGTTTCCTCCTTCAGTTCCCTTATGGCAACTCTTTGTGCCTCACCTGTGGGGCATGTTTAGGCTGTGGAAATCAGAGGCCAGCAGTCACTACAGGCTTTGTTAAGCTCTGGTGCTTCCTTTTCTCATCCTTGTGTTTTTTCCCTGAGGTGCCATCACTGAGGGATGTTGGGTGCTGCTCCTCAAGGGCTCTGCTGTTATGCCATGGGGATTGAGGCTGGGCAGGCATGGAAAAACCATGTCTGGCTTCTCCAGCAAGGTTGCATGGCCTTTAGGAACAGCTTGCTTTGCTTGGGAAGGGAAGGCAAAAACTCCATTGAATGCATCTTTACCAATTCATGTGGTAGAAGTGACTCTACCACAGAAAAAAACCCTAATGCATTAGACTGTACCTGTGATTGGCAGTGTGGAAATCATGGGCTCAGTGATCAATAAATCAGTGACGAATTCCACAGCTCTATTGCCAAAGGGGAGGAAATGAGCCTCCCAAGGCTGTGGGGGGTCATGGTGACTCTTTGGCAGAGGATGCTTTGGTGACACAGACAAGCAGCTTGGTATTGATTTCATTGAGCAGGTTCAAGATCGTATCAGCTTAAAGGGTTGAGATAGACCCATGGTGATTTGCTGCCTTTCATATTGCTAAAGTGATGATGAGGCTGGGCTAGGGGAGAGGGAGCTGTTTGTTTCTGTGTTGGTGTGGTAGGATGGCTCAGAGCAGAGCTGACACCTTTCCAAATGTCCTCTGTGAAGAGGTAAAAATCTTGACTGTGCCTTTGAAGGAACATTTAGGAGAAAGACTTTTCATCCTAGCTCTTGGCCCTATCAGCAGCTGCAGAAGGAGGAGGTTATAAGGAGCTATTCATCACTGCAATTATTAAGAGTACACAGTGTGCTTGGGAGCTGGAAGAGATGAAGCTTTGGGATGTTTTCAGCATTGTAAATACTGGTTGGTTACATCACCCAGCTTTGAAAAAATAAGGAGGAAAAAAAAACCCCATTGGTATGAAAACACATTGGTATGTGTAGTCCTGGTGAAAGAGGATTTACAGACAACCTTGGAGAGGAGAGCTGGGTGTCTGTCTCCAGCACAAAGAGCTCACATCTACCTGGGGACCATCAGGGAGAGGATTTTTCTGGGCTCTGCCTAGCCCCAAATCCCTGGTGCTGGGGCAGTTTGTGCATGGATATTTTTCCCCTTGGGATGGGTGAGATGGGGTCTTCAAGAGCAATCAAATCACTATCACAGGAGCTGGGTCAGCTCCCCCATGGAGCCACAAAGCCCTTGAGCAGGATGCTGCTCCCTGCTCTGCAAATACTCCATGTAGACTCAGCCAAAATGCTGCTGCAAGGCTGGTTCTGCAGTTTGCTGCCCTGTGTGGGGTGCTGCATGTCTTGCAGGGGCTGCTCACCTCAGTGAGAGCTTATTCTGCTGTGCTGCTGGCCAAGGAGCCAGTGCTTGGTCCTGTGGTGCCAAGCTGGCACTTCCACTGCCTTATCACCACTGAGGCTAAAGTCCACGATGGGAAAATGCCTGGTGGACTTTTAACTGGAGTCCTCAGGAGAGCCCAGCTTAGAAACTTTTAACTATTTCGTGGCTATTTCCACTGGAAAGCAAAGGGAGAACTGGAGAGAGAGTGGGTTTGCACACCTGGGGTTAGGTCCCTGCAGTAAGAGTGATGGAGACTGTGCTGGGGTTGTCACTTCAGGTGTCCACTCCTCCTGGCTTTGCTGTCATCTTCTTGGCTCTCTGTTATGTAGTGTGGGCCCCTCAAAAATCCAGCTGTGGGCACGCAGAGGTTGCAGCAGGGTCATGGCACTGTCCTCTTTGGGACACAGTGTGCATCCCTGCCCTCCTCCCTTTGCTCTGCCTCCTGCTGCGTGGCCTGAAAGGATGAACCCTGTGTGATGGGGAGGGGATGGGCATTGCTCTGCAGCATCCATATCAATGGGGAGCTGCAGCTGAAGGCTGGAAGGAGACTTGGATGATGCTTTTTTTTCTGTCCTATATGCTGGTTTAACCTCTTCCTTCAAGCACCTGGGTGCCCAGAGGGGTTCATTTCAGCAACTTATCCTTATTCTTCTTTTCCCTTGAATTTTTGCCTTTATTTTGACTCTGCAAGTTGTGTCTTGGTCTCTCTGAGTCTGTGAGCCCCAAGTGGGTCCCTGCTGCTAGTCCAGTGTTCGTTGGGTAGAAGATTTGGGCTTTCCCATGCCTCTACCAAAAGCAAAGAGGCACTCTGTGCGTCACAGAGCCATCGATCCATTGGCAGCAGGGACAGGGACAGGATGTGCTCCCCAAACAGCTAAGGCTTGGCCAGAGGGATGTTCACACAAGCCAGGGGTAAGGCAGGATTTGTGCCTGCTGTGAGCCCAGTTTGGTGCAAGGAGGCAATCCCTGGAGGCACAGCTCTGCTGTGAGCTGTGTCCTTGGTAGAAGTGATTCCCAGGTGAGAAATTCCCCCCCTCCCCTTCCCTGTGGAAGCTTTTATTACTGGGCAGAGCTACGTTTGTTTTGTTTATCATCCATTTGCTTGCCTTTGGAGGTGTGCCCAGATTGCTCCAATTTTCTGTGTGTGAATGTCTGCTGTATGAGGATTACAGAGGGCTTTCTTTTCCCTACCCCCTGCTTTAATTTCACTTCCCTAAAGTGACAGCCTGTTTGAACAAACTTCTTGTGGATGATTTCCTCTATAGTTTTAAAGGGCTGCCTAAAAATAAGGAGAACACATTGCAGTGTGGTTGACAAATAACAACCAAACCACCTTGTCTGCTGCTCTGACAAACCTCAGCCCTGATTTTGGTAATGGAGAGAGCTCAGAGGGTGAGAAAACAACACTGAGTTCACTTTGGGGTACTTAGAGCTTTTTGACAGCACTTTAGGGATCAGTGGCTTGCCTTGTTTTGCTTTAGGGCTGATTATGCCATGATCCCACACACACTTAGGCATCATCTTAGCTTTCTGCATGCGAGTGGTCCATTAAAATAACTCAGCTTTGCCAGCTCCAAGCTTTGGTTTCCTCTCTGTGCCTTCATCTGTTGTGCAGCAGTCAGTTCCTGACTGAAGAAAGACTGGAAAATGTAATTACAACCTCCAGAAGAGTGGGGAGCTGGGTAGGCAAGGGCAGAGCACACCTTGTAGCTGCCTTGAGCTGGGTTTGCTGCTGTTGTTCCAGCAGGTTTTTATGAGCTGGGATTTCATAAGGGCTCAGGTGGCTTTTGAAATGACAGGGGCAGGGTTGTCCCTGGGTGTTCTCTGGGGCTGGGTGCTGGCAATGCAGCCTGAGGCACCAGGAGCTGGAGGGAGAGGGGTGGGCAGCAGGGTGATGCTGGGCTGCTTCCTCCATCCATGCTCTTGGAGTCTGGCAGCAGAGATTGAGATGAAGGAAGACTTTGCTTTCCTCTTGTCCAAGCTGTAAAAGCATGAGAGAGAAAGAGAGAGAGACAGGAGGATTACCCCCAGGTTGAGGTGATGCTTGGGTGCAGGTGGAGTGAGTGCTCTGTCCCTCACACTTCTGGAGTCTGACAGCAGAAATTGAGATGAAGGAAAACTTTTCTTTCTTCCTGTCTAAGCTATAAAAGCATAAAAGAGAAAGATAAAGGTTTTTCCTCAGGTTGAGGTGATGCTTAGGTGCAGGCAGACTGCTCTGTCCATCACATTCCTGGTGCCTGTCAACAGAGATTGAGATGAAGGAAAACTTCCTTTCCTCCTGTCCAAGCTATAAAAGCATGAAAGAGAGAGAGAATGATTTCCCCCAGGGATCAGCACTGATAAAAAGCTTCTCTTTTGAAAAGCAATGAGAGAAAAGAAGTGTGTCTAATCCTCCCAGAGAAGAAAGGGAGAACATCCCTTTGCTGGGAGTCATGCAGGGACTGGAGGGACCCTGGTGTGGATGCAGTGACCTGGTGCAGAGGGAAGGGCTGGATCCTCTGTGCAGGAGCAGAGATGTTGTTTGTTAGAATCCTAGCATCCTTATGGTTGGAAAAGACCTCTGAGATCAAGTCCAGCCACATAGGATCCAGGGGGATGAGTTTGGAAGAGCTGGGTGTCTGGCTGCTGCCATACAGGGGGCTGGCTGGAGGGATGCTGCTGGCTCTGTGGCCATCCCCATGTTGCTCAATCTTTGCAGAGGAGTTGCTCTGGCATCTGGCAGGGGAAGACACATGCACAGATTTCCTTTTCCTCTTGGCTGGAAAGGGAAGATGTAGCCCAAGTGAGGAGGAATGCTTGTTCCCAGGGTGGATATCCAAGGGACAGCCACATCCTGTGATGGCTTTTTCCTGGTGATACATGGATGTGCAGCTGGCCTGGCTGGCTCCATCCACAGCTGTCTTTCCTTTCCTGGTACAACCATGTCACTATTTCCTCAGGGCCAATTTGCAGTGGCCAGGCTTGGCACAGGAGCTGCTCCCTCACCCTATCAGCAGCTTGGTTGTTGGTGCTGTGCTCCCAAAGGCTGAGCTTGAGGCCTCATGGTTGTCTTTATTGCTGTTGTGGTTGATGATTTATGTTGGGCAGTGTCCTCCCTGTCTCATGACTTGATTAAAAAAAGAGCAGAGTGGCTGCTGTGAGCTTGGTGGGGAGGAAGGGTCCCTTCCCTGAGCCCCCCCCTCAAAGGATTCCCAGCCCATGCCTGAGCTTTGGAGACTGGGGACAGGCTGTTCTGGGATGGGGTCAGCAGGAAAACATGCTGGGGATGGTGTCAGCATCACAGTGGAGTGACTTGTCTGGCCAGGAAGGGCAGAGAAAAGGAGAAGTGGGCATTAGGGTGGGAACCTTCCACATGCTTCTGAGAGAGACAAGAGGTGACTGCCCAATTTCTCACCCATCAGTGGGGCTGAGGATCCCTTCATGGACTGTAGAGCTTGTGAACAGTTATTTGTTTTGCCTTGAACTGAATAATGGTCATCCACAAGCAGTTAAGCCCTTATGCTGAAATTAATGGGTTGAAAACAACACCAACAAAACCCCAAACCATGACCCTGCAAAGGAAACTCCTTCAGGAAGAAATGGGTTGATGGGGCAGAGACCTGATGGAGCTCTTACTACAGCTCCAGGGATTAAAAATGGGCCTTAAAATGAGTTTCAGCCTTAAACTCAGGCCTTAAAACTTCTAAATGAGGCTTTTGTCTCCTGCTTTGGTAGCTGGGGAGGAAAACAAAGGTGACATCAGGAGGTACCTGCTCAGTGCACAGCCCTGGTAGGCAGTGGCAGGGTCTGCATCCCAGGAATGTGCTAGCAGCCTTGCCTTGGGATATGCTCTCTGTGCTTTGGGTAAGGATTTTGGAGAGCCCATCAGTGTTTTGATGATGGAGAAGCATGTGATGTTGGCTGGTGGGGTGAGCATGGAGTATCCCTGTGTGCAGGCACTGGGCATTAGGCAGCACGTGCCATGTCTGGGTCACCTAGTGCCCATCATCCACTCTTCGGGATAACAGTGAGAAACCAGGGGTGACAATTTGGAGAGAATCCTGGGATGTCACAGCCAGGAGTGAATGCCCTGGCTCTTGGGGCAGGGCTTTGGCAGAGCCCATCAGCCTCAGCTTGTATTTGGAGAGAGTGAGTGCCCTCTGAACCTCTGGCAGGGGAAAAAGGGAGCAGGGAATTAGCTCAGGGCTCTTGTGAAAGCGAGAAGGTGGCTTGAGAGCTATAATTAAAGCAGGTGTCAAGGAATGAAGTGCAGATTCCTCAGCAGGCATCTCACTGGGAGGGAAAGCTGTGCCTGCCGGCTGACCCGAAAGTGGCAACTCCTCCTCCCTGGGTGAGGGACTTTGGAGGGACCAGGGCTGAGTCCCTGCTCCTGACCCTCCCAACAGTAATCAGCCAGTGTGTGTCCTGTTTCTGTCCTGTCCCCATGGTGCTGTTCCACCCAGCATGAAGGAATTGGCTGCAGAGATGTGCTCAGCATCCAGTGGGGATGATGGATCTGCCATGGGAGGACATGTAGGGCTTGTCAGGAGGCAAGAGGTTCTTGGGCTGTAGAGAGTGAGGGGAGGTGGGATTTGGGGTGATGGCTTTGGGAATGGCAGATCAGTGAGGGCAGGAGCAGGGCATAGAGGTAGTGTCCATGATGGTGGGGTGGCCTTGGGGACAGATCTGGGTCCTCACTAGGGTTTGAGGAGGCAATTGGGGACCTATCCTGCTGGGGTGCCTGGCTCTGTGTCACCTCAGTGTCCTTACTGGAGATAAGTGCTCCATGTTCACAGGATCCCAGCATGGTGGAAGTTGGAAGGGACCTCTGGAGATCATCTAGTCCAACCCCTCTGATTTAAAGCAGGGTCACCTAGATTGATGTTGCCCCTCAGCACCTCTCTGAGGGGAAGGGAAACTGAGGCAGAGGGATGATGTTGTGAGTTTGGTTTGGTTGACTGCTGAGCACATTCATGGTGGCTCCAAGCTCGTGCTCTGGTTCCAGCTGCTCCTACCTGCAATCCCTGGGCTGCTGCCAGGAGAGCCATGCAATGAGCCCTAGGGTCCCTCTGACTATCCCTGGCTTGGTCTCTGTGGCTGCAGAACACCTTCCCAGCAACTGTCAAATTTGCTGAGCAGATGGGGAAAAAAAGAGGGAGAGAGAGAAAAAAACCCACCCAGCCTGATAAAGAAGAGGAAGAAATGCTGGTGTGTCCTGGGTGGATTAGTCAAGACTCCTTGGTGGATTCCTCTGCAGGGAGGTGCTCTGCTGGAAGCTGGCCACCAGCTGGGCCTGCTGCATTTTTCCTGGATTCTCTTACCATTTGGGGACTGAACTTTTGTCTAGAAAAAAAAAATATGTATTTTTAGCTTGGTTGTGTCTGAAGCTTTGTCTCAGCTTCAGGCTTGCTTGGCTTTCACCTGTGGTGCAGCATGCTCTGAGGTGGATGTGGTGGGAGGTAAGGGGCAGATTCTCCATCCCAGAGCTGAGCAGGAGGAGGAAGTGAGAGGAGGAAAGGTTTCTTCTGACACACACAAAAAGTAGTTTCAGAAGGTGCCTCCTGCTTGGCTCCATTGGCTGAGATCTTGGAGGCAGGAGCATGGAGCAATGGTGCTGGTGTGTTAGGGCAAAAGCAGCAGTGATGGAGAGACAGCAGTGAGAAAATGTGGGAAGGTAGTTAGGGAGAGGAAAGGAAACGGGGCAAATGGGGAGAGAGAGGGGGGAAAGGGGGCAAAGAAAGGAAAAGAGAGAAAAGGGGGCAAAGAAACAAGGAGAGAGGGGAAAGGGGGCAAAGAAATGGGGAGGAAAAGAGGGGAAAGGGG
>VWZO01008626.1:59724-74709 GCA_013396975.1 Bucco capensis
GCATCCCTGTGCCATGGGCATCCCTGTGCTGCCAGCATCCCTGTGCTGCCAGCATCCCTGTGCCATGGGCATCCATGTGCTGCCAGCATCCCTGTGCCATGGGCATCCCTGTGCCATGGGCATCCCTGTGCCATGGGCATCCCTGTGCCATGGGCATCCCTGTGCTGCCAGCATCCCTGTGCCATGGGCATCCCTGTGCTGCAGACTGATGCTCCTGAGAGCTTTGTGCTCCCAGTTCATTGAGGGCCTGGCTCAGCACAGGGCTCAGGAGGGAGCAGGCAGCTGAGCTTTGTGGACAGGCAGAAATGAGACTGTGGCTGTGCCCAGCCTGGAGCCTTCCTTTGCTCCCTGGGCTGTGTGCTGGGGAGCAGGCAGCTGGGACATGCCTAGTCTTGCACTAAGCATCCCAGAAAACCCCCAGAGTTTGGAAGAGTTACAGTGATGGGTGGAGTGAGGAGGATCAGAGCTTGGAGCTGAGCTGTGATGGCTTGGGCTCTGCTCACCCTTCCCCTGTGGCCACAGGCAAGTGGTTCAGTTTGCAGCCCTTGTCTAGGACACAGCTCATTGAATTGCAACGAGGGTGCTTGAAACTTGGAGTCTTCCCCTGTTTGGCAGGAAGCTCTGAGGTTTCAAGCCGTGCTTTTGTCCTGATTTAGGAGAGAAATACTGCACTTGAGGAGTTCAATGGCAAAATGGAAATTCCCATCCTTCCTCTTGCTCTGTCCACAGGAAACAGTGGTCCAGATTGATTGGACTTTGCCAACAGGCAGCATTCATCCTTGGGAAATCCTTCCCATCATAGGAGCATTCATTCCTGAGACATCACTTTCTGACCCAGGCAGATGAAGTGCTCTTCAGAGCAAGGACTCTCCATCCCAGTCTCCAGCAGAATGGAGATGTGATCCCACTGGGAGCTTTTGGGCTTTTCCCTTCAAGCAAATATTAATTTTAGCAGCAATGGGAGCACATTCCTCTTGTTTTACCTTACTGGAGATAGCCACATCAGCACAGAGGCATGGACCACAAAGTGGGATTCAGGCATGATGCTCCTGGGAAAGCCCTTCAGCCTTGCTCATGCACACACAGACTTTTATCTTCCTCTGAAGATACACTTCTTCCTTGTGTCATGTGGAGACCATAAATAAAATGGCTGTTGAATTTAGATGCTTGTGTTGGAGCAGCAGAGGATGATCTAATCCTGGTGTGCAGCAGACAAGGCAGAATAGGATGGCTTTAAGGATGGCTAGAAATGTCTATTGATTGCCTACCTGCTGCCCTGCATACAGATCTGCTTTTTCCCCTCCCTGTGAACTTCCCAGGGCAGATCCAGTTCCCTGTGAGAGGATTCTGATGGTTCTAGGAGTGGGATAAGCTGTCGTTGCAGGGAGGAGCTGGGTCTGGATCAGTGTGTCCAGGGATGCCCACTGCCTTTGTGCTCCTCCTTCCCCAGGTAGCAGCATCACACTCTTTCTCTCAGAGTATCTGTTTCTCTCTTGTTTCCCTCCTCTAAAAGGCTGGCCCTGATTTCTTTCCAGGCTATGCAAAAAAAAAATAGGGATGCTTGGTGGGGAGAGTGTTGGGAAGTAATGGTTAAACTGGAGATGCTGGGCTCTTTTCCCACATGTGGGAGAGCACAGCACAGGTATTGAACTGGAGGGAAGTAATCACACTTCTAATTTTCCTCTGTGATTTAATAAAAATGTAAATTGACTTGGGCTGGATGACTCACCATGGAGGGTGGTGTGGATCAAGATTAATTGGTGCCTGTGCCAAACCTGTTAGGCTTTGTTCTTTCCCCTGCAAGGCAACTGGAATGGCTTTGTGGTGATGGCAGTGAGGTGATGAGCCCAGGTATCTCCTGGGCCTGCCAGGTATCTCCTGAACCCTCTGTGTTCTGGGACAGGATTTGTGTGAGTCTCCAAGTGGACAAAGCCTTGTGGCTTTATCCAGTGCAGATGGATGTGTTGCCCAAGCCCTGAGAGCAGGGTCTGTTCAGGAACTTAGGGCAGGATTTGGTTCAGATACAGGAGGGTCTTCTGTCCACCTGCTCCTCCTGGGATAAGGGAGAACATGCCAGGATGCTGCACTCTGACCTGGGTTCAGCTCTGGACACTAATGGATTACAAATAACAATAATAAATTACAGGAGATGGGATAATCTACCTACTGTAATGTTGTATTACCATGACTGTTAGTTATATATTAATGTATAATTGTATTACATTAGCTACATATGCATAAAACCTCATGCTTCAGGGCCTCAGCCAGCCTTTAACTCTCTGTGGTTCATGAAGACACTTCAGCCAGGCCTGGTTATCCCACACACCACTGCCAGCATTGCTGTGGTGACATCCTTTGCTGAGGCATCTCTTTTGTGTTTTTTAGAGCCTGGTGCTGCTGCTGAGAGCATCACTGCTACCTCATGCCATGCTGCCCAACCCTCCTGAGGTTTTTTTTTCCTCCCCAAAATACTGATGGAGAGAGATGCAGTCCTGAAAGCAGGATCAGGGATGCCAAGGGTGCTGGGTGGAAGGGATCTGTACATTTTGCAACAGCAGGTTAGGGAGAAGGGGGAAGATAAAGCCCCTGCAGCATCCTTTCATCCCTGGCTCTATTTAGCTTCAGCTTCACACCTGAGCAGTGCCAGGGAGGGCTGCAGCTTACAGTGCTGGGCTTGCTCCCCAGCACATCCTTGGCGTGACCAAGACCCAGTTCTGTCGCAAGTAATGAAGTGAGAGCCCTTCCCTTCAGTTATTTTTAATGCACTCAACCCTGTGATGGTTCTGCTCAGGCTCTGGTAAATCCAGGAGAGGAGCTGCTTTTTGTTTGCAGAGCCTCCCTCCTTGTTGCTGCTGGATTGCTGTTCTTAGGGGATATGAGTTGTTGTGGTGTGAGGCTGGATGGACTCTGCTGTGTTTGGTGTTTTGGGATAGCATAGCTGCTGATGGGATTGCTGTGATTGGGATCAAGGGTCTGCTGCACAGGGCAGCTGGGAACAAGGGGTATCACCCTTCTGGGAGGCTTTTCCAGCCTCCAGAGGAGGCTCTATCCTTGCCCTGCTAGGCTTTTAGCAGCTCCAGCCCTACTTGCTCTGCTTATCGTGGCAACGTTGACATGATCTTCACTAGTCCCATCCTTTGCCAAGCAATTCCTCTGGGCTGCCAGCTTGTAGGATGGGCACTGTGACACTTGGAGGGATGGGAGATGTGGAATTCCTGCCCTGTTGCCCATCCCAAGCCCTCCCCACCATCCTGCCTTCAGTTTTTTGCTCCCTCTTCTCCTGCAAGCACGAGCAGCAGAGGCAGGAAGCACAGCCTGCTGCCAGATGGCTAGAAATGTAGCATCTGTAATACTTTATCAGAAGAAATTACAGCCCAGTCTCTCTCCCTGATTAAACAGCCTGTCCAGATCCTCCGTGAGCCAGCTGGACAGGCTCACCCTCTCGTGACAGGAGGGGAAGCCACGGGAGCTGGGGACACGGAGCAGAGGGTGGCAGAAGGATGCTTGGATAGGGAAGGGGTTGGACTGAATCCCTCTGTGCTGCCACCTTCTTGGGCCAGCTCCTGCCCTTTGCTTTCCCATAGGTATCTATGGGGTGTGGAGGTGAGCATCCTTCCCTGGGAGAGTGAGGGAGGAGGAGAAGCAGAGGAGTTGATGTTTTGCTTCTCTTGGTTGTCCAAATCTTTTTCCCCTTTAAAAAAAAAACAAACAACAAACCCTACCAGAGTGATGCTAAACCACCCTGTGGGCTGATGACATTTTGCTTTTGGAAGTTGTTGTTGTTGTGAAAAAGCAGAGTGTGAGGGGCACTGTGAACACATCCCTCCCCTTACTCCCCAGCTCCCCTCAAGCCGTGTGTAAAAGCGCCTGCAGAAAGGTGACAGGGCAAGAAGGGAAACTGAGGCAGAGTGGGCTGTTTCTCAGCTCCAAAAGGTCATTGGAAAAGCTAGCCAGAGGCAGATCCAGAGTTTAAAGCCTCTGAGCAACCTGTCCTCTGGCTCACCCTGCCCTCGTGCTTGTTCTGAGCGCGGTGGCCAGCGCACGGTGCTACCGCTTTGAATGGGCTTGGCGTACGGATGACTTCCCTATGAGTTCACTCTGTCTGGCTGGGGAAACGCAGGCGTGGACTAATGCCACTAATTTCCACTAATGCTGGTGGAAAAATCTCTTGCTGGCATGAGCAGGGACTGGTTTCCCAGGCTGCTGGGAGGGGTGCGGGAGAGAAAGGAGCATGCTGCTTTGCAGAGGAATTTGCATCCAGGCGTGTGAAGCTGTTTGCTTCCCTGATTTGCTGCAGCAGTACTTGATGACCAGATTGCTTTTTTTTTTCCCTACATGGAAAACAGGACGAATCTGTGCTCTTTAAGAGTGTGGAATCAGCTGTAGGAGGTTTGTGTATGGAATACTTTTAACTAGAGGGAGAGAGGTTTGAGTTGTCTGTGTGTGAAGAGATCCAGCATCCAAACGTGGCCAGACACGGGATGCTTTTGACTGGTGCCTGAGCCTTGCTGCATCCCCGTGCCTCACCATCAAGCCTATAGGAATCCAGCCACAGGCATGGATGTGCTCAGCCCCTGGCATCCCTCTACCTTTTGTAGGGAAGAAACAGCCCAAGAAAGGCACCAAACCCCCACTCCAATCCTTTTGGATTTAACCAAAAGGATGCAGGCAGAGCAGTGACTTAAGCAGGGCTTGGGGGGGGGATCTTCAAGTCTCCTGGGCAGCATTGCAGCCATGAGGTTCCTGCATGGAAGGAGGATGGAGAAGCAGCTTTCCCTTCCTCCTTGCAGCAACCTTGTGGGGGACTGAGCTGGAGGAGGGGGAGAACTGTACACCTGGAGAAATGTTATCCCTTTCCTTCTCCATCAATATTTCAGGAGCAGATTAAAAATTGAAGCCCAAATGAGCGCAGGCACCAGGAGAAAGCAGCTCGGTTTCAAGTTCTGTTTAAGTATTTTTCTGTAGAATGTAGCTGTGTCAATTAGAAAATGACATTGCTATTTAAAATGCTGTTCCGTAGCCCCCTTTAATTAAGGCAGCGATATAATACCAATCTGCTCTCATTAATGAATTTTTAACAATCAAAAGGAGAGCTGAGTGATGCAGAGTTGGGTTTGCAGCGCGGCTGTGAGCTCCTCGAGCCGCTGATGCTGGAGTTAAAGGAGCAGTGGCTGCTGCTGCAAGGGAAGAAGGAAAGGCTGCTCTTCTTCCTCAGGAAGCTTTAGCACTGGGCTGCATCTCAGCTCTGTGCTTAGGTGTTGAAGGGCTTCAGTCTTCCCTTGGCAGCAGAGAGCCATGCTAGAAGGAGAAGGTCTTTCTGAGGGTGACTTGAGGTCCTTCTCTAGGGTTAAGCGTGAGAGGATGAGAGGAAAATAGTTTCAAGTTGAAGTAGGGGAGGTTTAGATTAGATATAAGGAGGAATTTCTTCACTGAAAAGGTTGTTAAGTTTTGGGCCAGGCTGCCCAGGGAGGTGATGGAGTCACCATCCCTAGAGGGGTTTAAGGATCGTTTAGATGCTCTGCTTAGGGACATGGTTGGAGTGGTATGGGAGTGATAGGGATGGTTGGGCTTGATGATCTTCCAGCCTTTGTGATTTTTGAGAGGTGGCTTTGTGTGACTTGTGTGGAAGCACCATGGGAAAGCAAAGACATGCACTGAAGTCGTGCAGAAGCCTGAGCTTGATCCTCCTAGTTTACTCCTCATCCACTCCCTGCTGGGTAATCTTGTGCAGAACCATGGCTGAAATCAGTCACTTCCAGAGGCTTACACCCTGCCTGCTGCAGCATGTCCTCACTGCTGGGGTTTGTGGGGCATCCTTCAAGCATCTCTTAGCCTGTTTCCCTTAGAAATCCTGCAACACTGCTACAGTGCTATGGGATGCAACTTTCCAACTCCAAATAAATCCCTAATTTTTACCCTCTTTCCCACAAAGTGGGGTTGTTTTTGTTGTTGTTGTTGTTTTGACCAGGCAAGTCAGATAAAAGATGCTCCCATGCTGGGGCTTGTGCTAATTGTCTCCCATTGTTTGAGCAGGAAGAGTCTTTTTTTTCCTGTGGTGGGTTATTAGCTGTGATTGCTGGAGAAACTCTCTCCTCTCTGCTTCTTCCTTTGAGGAGGCAAAACAAAACCAGGAATTTCTTTGAATAATAATAATAATAATAAAACCAAATTAGCCAGGTGTGAAAAGCTCAAGTGCAATCATTTCTGTGGCCTGTTTGGAGTTGAGTTGCTCTCTAATCCTTTCTTCTCCAACTCTTTGCTCTTGCCTTTTCCCTGATGAACAAATGCCATGTTTTAGGAGAGGCTTATGTGTTGTGCAGCATCCTTAGTGTCCCTGCTGTTGGAGCAGGCTGGAGATTAGCATCCAGCCTAGCAGCTGAACACATTCAGCCCTGGCTGGGTGGGCTGAGGTGCAGATGCAATGGGAATCTCTGCAAATCCTCTAGTGCTGCTCCTGGGATCTGCACAGCCCTGGACCCTTCATGAACCACATGTGTTGCTCTTTCATAGCATCAAAAAGTTTGGCTTTCAAGGAGTTTTTTAATGAACTGAAGCCACCAGCTCTGAGGGGCTGGGGCTCTCCCTCCCCCCCTCCCAACTTCTCAGAATTGAGTGAGTGGGTTGAGGTTTCCTGGTTGGGTTTTTTTTTGTTGCCATAAGAAAGAGAATTGAAGGCTGGAAACCATCTTGTGGGTGATGGGAGGAAGTGTGAATGTCTAGGAAAACAGAGAGAAAATAGCATGCTGTTGTCCAAGCCCCAGCACGAGTCAGGACAGATGGGAAAGGCTTGGACAAGGTTAAACTTGGTCCTTCCTGGCATATGTTTGCCCCAGCACTACTGGCATGCTGGGCTATTAGCCAACATGTGCAGTGACCATGGTCCAGGGGAGTGGGGCAGCCTGCTCCATCCTATTCTGCATGGAGAAGAATGGATTCAGAGAGGGGGGAAAATAAAAGGGAATATGTTTAGTGATGATTTCAAGAGGAGGAGAGAGAAACCAAGGCAAGCTTGGAGCTTCTGCCCAGGAATAGCCAGGAGATGTGCTTGGAGGCTTACATCCCACGGTTGATAATTTGGGAGCTGAATCATCTGCATGTTTGCTGCTCTTGAGACCAGCCTCAGGAATCAGCATCCCCAAGGTGTCAGAGGCACATTTTTGTGTGTTGACAATGGACCTGATTCAGTAAAGCATCACAAATGTCATCTACTGGAGACATCCTTGAAGTCTGGGCTCTTGTTGCTCATCTCCAAGCCAGACACCTCTTAGAGATGTGTGTGGCTGGGATGGTTTTTGCAGGCAGGCAGAGAGAGGAGTTAGATGAGCATATTCCTCCTTGCTCAGCTGTGTGCAAAAAGGCTGGGAGCTCTGTGCTAGGGCAGTGGCACTGATGGGGAAGTCAGCATCGGGGAGTCCTGCAGAGCTGCTCCATGGTGGAAAGCTCTTCATGGTGCAAAGTTGTGTGGTACAAAGCTCTCTGGTGAACATAAGGAAAAACTTCTTTATTAGGAGGGTGCAGAGCCCTGGCCCAGGCTGCTCAGAGAGGTTGTAGAGTCTCCTTGTGTGGAGAGATGACCCTGGACAACCTGCTGTGGGTGAGCCTGCTTTAGGAGTGGAGTTGGACTAGATGATTCCTAGAGGTCCCTTCCCAGTGCCACCATGCAGGGATTCAGTGACATCTATTTCCCACACACCACCTTGCCTCTCATGCTGTGGGAAGCAGCAGCAGCAGCATGGGGTGGAGGATGTGGAGGAGCAGTTGGAGCCAGCTCTGGATGATGAGATGATGGAAAAACAATGTGCAAATTGCTGAGGATGGGGAGATGGAGCATTGAGGTGGTACAGCTTGGAGGGGGACTTTGATTCACCCTGGGAGTGAGGTGGCCCTGATGATGCTGGGGCTGTCAGAGGGGCCATGGAAGGCTCAGGTGTGTGCTGACCCAGGTTCAGCACAGTGCAGGGAGCAGGTGGAGCATGTGGCTGGCTGCATCACCAAAGCCTCTGGCAATCAGCAGCCCTGCTCAGGTGTTCAGTCACTTTGACCCCAAGCACTTGTAGGCAGGTCAGGCAGCGGTTGCCCGAGCCGTGGCCTCTCAGGGCTGCTAGCCCCATGGTTCCCCACTGCCACCTCTGTGGAGAGGTGCAGGTGTGCCCAGCCAGGGCTTTCCCCCTCAGGCAACTGCTTGCAAGCAGCTATCAGAGCTGGTTAATGTAAGCTTGTGCACAAGCCATCCTGCTGATGGAGGTGTTGGGATCTGACCACCCATGGCTGCCCAGCTGAGCACCTGCCTGGAGAAGGGGCAGAGTGGGGCCAGAGGAACCTATGCCTTGCTGGGCACTGATGCTGTGTGCGTGCTTGGAGGATGCTTCAGCTCTTCCAAGTGCTTCGTGACTCGTTGCTTGCATAAAAGATGAAGCAGGAGGATGGGGGAGATAGCTGTGGCTGCTCCTCAGGGAGCTGAGCTCATGCAAGGCTGGCTGGTGCTTGGAGAAAGCAGAGCCCTGGCCTGCTCCTCAACAGATGTTGAGGGATCAGAGCTCTCTGAGGAGAGAGATGTCTTCTGTCACCCAGCCTGGTATCAGGCACTGGCTGTAGGGCTTCCTGTCTCCTTGGGTAGAGTCATAGAGCCAAAGAGTCTTTTTGGATGGAATAGACCTCCAAGATCATCAAATCCAACTGTTAACCAGCACTGCCAGGACACTGTTAAACCATGTCCCTCAGCACCACATCCACATGGCTTTTCAATCCCTCCAGGGATGGTGACTCCAGCACTGCCCTGGGCAGCCTGGGCCAGAGCTTCACAACTCTTTGGGGGAAGAAATTGTTCCTAATATCGAACCTAAACCTCCCCTGACACAGCTTGAGGCCATTTCCTCTCATCCTATCACTTGTTACCTGGGAGAAGAGACTAACCCTCACCTCATTCCAACCTCCTTTCAGGGACTTAGAGAGTGAGAAAGTCTCCTCTGAGCCTCCTTGTCTCCAGACTGAACAACCCCAATTTCCTCAGCTGCTCCTTGCAAGACATGCTTTATGAAGCCTGCTTGGATTCAGTGGATAGTTTGGGTCTCCCAGCAGAGAACTGCAGTAATTTTTAAGACATCTTCCTTTTCAGCTCACCCTTCCCCTCCAAAATATCATTTTCCTTGTAAAAATAGCCCAAACAGCCCCCAGATGAGACACACAGCTCTTGCTTTGAGCTGAGGAGAGAAGCATTGCAGCTGGACAACAAAAAAACCCAACATTTTTCCAGCTTCTTTAGACTAGTGAAAAAAAAACAACCCTGGGAGCTTTGAGGCTGGGCTTTAACCCCTTCATTTCCATGCTTGCCAGCTTTTCTTTGCTGGGAAGCATGGAGCCAGCTCCGGGAAGCAGCAGGCAGGCTGTTTGCCTGCACACTGTGGCTGAGCAGCATGTTCCTCTGTTGTCACGAAACAGAAGACAGGCTAATTAAATTGCCTTTTTTTTTTCCCCCCAACAAAACATTCCCGTCTGGATGTGCAGCAGCAGCAGGGCCTGCCTGTGGCCCCTTGCCAGTAACACATGCCTGGCTGCTGATGGAAGGTGTGAAAAGCACCAGGGAGGGGACCCAGGTGGTGATTAAGGAGGTTTCTATGGATATTTGTCCTTCCCTTGGAATGAGAGGCACAACCAGCTGTAGGGGAGCTGGAGGTAGGGGATGGTGCAGAGAGGGATCTAGGGTGCTCCTGCTGATAATTCCCATCCTGTAAGCTGCTGGAGAGCAGCAGGGGCTGCTCAAGGGCTCTGGGTGTGGATAATTGAGATATTCCTGTCATTAAGCCTCTCAAGCGTGGCAGGTCTCAAAAAGGACTCTGGTTGTTGAGTCCATCTACTGTCAGGTTGGAGAGGGCTGGGGCTGTTGTTGGGGCATTATTTGGGCTGTTAGGACATTGTTAGAGTGTTATTTGAGCTGTTAGGACATTGATGGGACTTTTGGGGTATTGTTGGGACAGTAAGGCTGGCTGAATTGTGGCTTCCCCCAGCAGCAAGAGGAGGCTCAGTTCAAGATGCCCATGGGAGTGTGGGATGGATGAGTGCAGCTTTGGCAGTTGCTGGCACCCTCTGGCAGTGGAGCAACTGGCAGGAAAACCCCTCCCAATACTGGGGAGCCAGCCCAGCACAGCCCCTGGGGAGTAATGGAGCTGATCACATAATCCTGTGGCTGCCTGGCTCTCCTGCCAGTCCTGGTCCCCTCCTGGGATGGTGTGATGCTCCCTCCCTAGTGAAGGGTAGAGCTAATTAATGAAATGACTGTAACAGGTTTTTGGCATCCTCATGTAAAGGCAGAATGTGTTTGTACTGTTAGTCACCCTTCCTCATCTGCTTTCTTCTCTCCTTTCCTCCTCCAGCCTCTGCCACCCCAGGTCCTCAGATCCATCAGTGTTATTGCTTTGCCTTCAGCTATAACCCTGCTAGTTGACTTCCAAGAGCTGGCTCTCTCCCTGGCTGTTGTCACCCCTTCCCTCCCCTCTCCTGAAATATTAACACCACAAATCACAAGTGACAGCCACTGGGCTGGAGCTCCTGTCGCTCACACCCGGCCAGCAGGAGATGTCACAGGAGGGATGGGACACACCATGGGCTTGTGCTGCTCCTCAGGGGCTGTGTTTTATGCTCCTAGGGCAGAGGAGAAAGGGTGAAGCCCTCATTAGAAAGATGGGGAAGGGCAGAGCATCAAGGTTAGAGCCTATGGTGGCCAGCCCACCTGGTGTGTGAGCTTCTTCCTATCCCTCCTTGTATCCCACCCTGGTGACACTGGATGTGTGGTTTTCCTCTCCCCATCCATCCAAGTCTTGTTTGACCATGGCCTCTCCTCCTCTCCAAACCTAGGGGTGAACCTAGAGTGGCAGAGCTGGGTTGGGAAGGAGTCATGCTCCCCTGGGAACACGTCTGCACCCCAACCTTGGCTGTGTGGGATGTTGAAGGCTAGCAGTGGGGAGCCAAGGCAGTGACTTTGCCTTGTTCCTCTTGCCTGGGGTAGATGATGGTGCTGCTGATGTGAGGAGAAGCTAGGAACAGCAGATAACAAGGAGACTAGAGGTGGCTTTTTATGGGTGGAGAGAGAGAGAGCTTTGCTCAAGCCAACCCCCCAGGAGAGACTTTGGGAAGGGATGTGGCACATGAGAGTCGTCGGTGCCCGCGGGGCAGCTGCTTCCACCGCCGGAGATGACCTTCCCTCTCCACTGACCTTCATGCCTATCAGCATCAGCTTTGCTGCCTTCTGACATGCCAGGGTGGCAGTGGCTGGGGGGGTGAGGCTGGGTTGCTGTTCCCACAGGATGCTGCTGGGCCATGAGGGAGCTTGGCCAGCCTGAGGACTTGGTTTGTTGAAAGGGGAGTGGTGGGATGTGTTGGGAAGATCATTAATGGTGATCTACCACTGCTTGGTAGCTTCTCCCTCCCTTGCACCACTCTTCCCCAAGCAGAGGGAGAAAATCATCCTGGGTGGGGAGAAGGGGAAGGTGATGTGTTCCTCAGGGAAATAAAGCTGTAACTGGTTTGGAAGACAACCTATGGGTTGGGTGGTCTTGGAGATGATTGGCTGCTGCTGTACCTCATTGTGATGGAGAGCAGGGTGCTGGCTCCATGTGTGGGACAGGTTGTAGGTTTCAGTGTGAAGATCCTTGGATATATGGATGGGAAGAGCAACCCTGGTTCCCCAGGGTCTCCCTGCCCGCTTGGCTCCAGCTCTTTAAAGAGCTCCCAGGAGATGTTTGGTGTATTACCAACTGCTGTGAAAGCCACAGCCCCTGTGTGGTGGCTAAAGGGACTATTTTGGAGAGAACAGAGGGATTTTCCTTCTTTATTCCGATGGGGGATGAGCTGGGCATCTCCTGGGGAAGCAACACTGCAGAAATGTGCATGGAGCATGCAGGAAACTCCTCAGCCATCACCCAGGTGTCACCAGAGGGATTTTGGACCAGAGTACCACCAGCTACAAGGACTTTGAAGCATCCCTTGAGCTGAAGCATGCCTCTACCTCTTCATGGACTCTTGAGCCATCCTGCTCCCCCAGAAACCAGGGAATATTAGCAATGCTCTAAGGCAATGGATGGCAAACCAGCAATGCTGAGGTCTCCTTAGTCTAGCACCCAAGATGTGTGGCATGTCCTTGCCTTCCACACGCTACCTGAATCAACACCCCCTTTTTATGGAATGCTGCTGGGCTGATGGATGCTGTGAACATCCCCATCAGCTGGATTATAAATGGGAATAGCCATCAGCCCCTTTGGGATATCCCAGTTTCCACAAGCTGCTGTCATGGAGTCATTTGTAGGACTCTGGATTGAACTCATCAGTGCTTCATCCTTGGGGTCTCTGCCTCCACATCACCTATGCCTGTGCCAACCTTATTTCTGCCCCATATGCCAGCTGAGCTGAACCTTGGAATGATGCTCTGAGACACCCTCCTGATTCCCTGTGGTTGTTCTTCTCTTGGACCTGCTCCAGAGCCCATCAACAGCCCTGGAAGTTGTTCTCAGATGGCTTCATCTGAGAAAAGAAAGTGTTGAAATACCACAGGAAACTCTCTTTTTCTCTGAGATATCTGCCTGGGCTAGAAATGGGGAAAAAGCTCCAGTTTTGGGTGGAAGGCTAGCTTTCAGCTCCCTGAAGTTTGTTACACCCAGGAACCAGCCAGATTTTGGGCACAGAATAAAGTCAAGTGGCCCCAGGGGAGCTGCTGATCATGGCTATGGATGCAGGAGGACAACAAGCTGCGTTGTCTTCTGCCAGCTGAAACTTGTGTGCTGGCTGTGACAACCTCAGGAAGCACAAATAGGTGGATTTTGACTGTTGAGGACCTGGAATTCCAGGGGGAATGTGTGTGTGTGTAGTAGCTGTCCTGGTGAAGGCAGCATCCAGCTTGGAGTGCATCAAGTTGCACAGTTGCAAACCGAACTATGATGCTGTTTGGTTTTGATGGTAGGGGAGGGCATGGCTGACTTGGAGGCAAATTCCCTGATGTTAGCCTCACCTCTGGCTACAGGTCCTTATTTTCTCTCCCACCAAACATCTGTTTTATCCCACAGCAAGTCCATTATCAGCAGTTTAACTAGACTCCTGTCAGGATTAGCTGTGCAAACAGACTGGCAGCAGAGAGGAGAGGCAGCTCCATGCTGCACATCCCTGCTGGAAGCAGCCACTGCCTGGATGCTTGGTGCTGCTTCTCAGCAGCTTTGCTGGGGTCAGGGTGGCTCAATGTGCTGGGAAGTGTTCCCTTCTTTGCCCAGGGCACCTCAGATTGCTTTATTCTGAGGAAAACACATGTATGTTGTGTGCATAGATAGGATATCATGTAGGTATTTTATATCCATTGCATAATAGATGCACAATGATGGACTTGATGATCTCCATCCTGTGGTTTTTATGGTGCCAGGGCAGTTGCTAGATAGTCTGTAGCCCTGCTTGTGGGTTGATAGGCTGGTGCAGGACCATGAAGCCACTTGTTGGTGTTGGCTCCATGTCATTTGTCACTTGTGATGTGCTGCGACCTGCTGCCCAGTGAGGTGTGGGATGGTCACAGTTGGATGGGGTGGGCTCCCTTGTGGGGCCAGCTATGTGGTTGGTTCCTAGGTTGCCCAGCAGATATGAGGTGTCTGTCTGGAGCTTGGGGGTTCGCTGAAGCTGTGCACCCCATTGTCCTCTGCTCCCCACCCTTCCTCTCTGGATTCTGCATCTGGGTAATGGTCCATAAGGCTTTCTGTGGTGTTTCTCCTATCCTGCTGCTCCCTTGCCAAAAAACACATTGTGGTAGTACCTGAGCAGCCTAGGGGCTGAGACAGAGAGAGGCATGCATAGGGATGCCTCTTATAGTGTCCTCTACATTAGGTTGCTCCTGTAGCATCCTGGCACTGAGGTGAGAGAGTCCAGCACAGGGCCAGCAAGATCCTGAAAGGAGTGGAGCATGTGCCCTAGGAGGACAGGCTGAGAGAGCTGGGTCTCTGCAGCCTGGACAAGAGGAGACTGAGAGGAGACCTCAGCAATGCTTAGAAATATGGGAAGGGTGAGTGTGAGGAGGAGAGAGCCAGGCTCTGCTCAATGGCATCCAATGGTAGGACAAGAGGGAATGGGAGCAAGCTGGACCACAGCAGGTTTAGTATTAAGCTGAGGAGAAACTTGTTTGCAGTTCAGGTGCCAGAGCACTGGCCCAGGCTGCCCAGGAGCCTGTGGAGTCTCCTTGTCTGGAGCCATTGCAGAGCTGCCTGGACACATTGCTGTGTGAGCTGCTCTAGGTGCTCCTGCTCTGGCAGGGGGGTTGCACTAGATGATCTTTCTAGGTCCTTTCCAACCCCTGATGTTCTGTGATCCTGTGGCAGGGACCACCCTGCCCACTGCTCTGCTCACATGCCTTGTGCTCTGCAGGGTACCTGGTGAGGGGACTAAGGCCTCCCCACTTTGAGAAGGAGGAGAAAAAAAAAAGAGAGAATAATCTCCAAGCCAAGAAACTGAGAGCTGCTGGGGGAGTGTATTTCTGAGGGTGAAGAAAAAGGCTCTGTTCCCTGCCTGTCCGCAGTGGCTGTTTATCACACACACAAGGGGATGGAGAAAATGTTCCATGTGTTGGGTACAGCCATCAGCCCACACAGGGGATAAATTAAGGGCTTTTACATGCAGAGATCCCAAAATAAAACACACACACACACACAAAAGAGAGAGGAGTTTTGTACTGGCCACAGCACGCTGCCTTTCCTTGGCTATTCCTGCATCCCAGCCCCAGCCAGTGCTGGCTCCCAGTCAGGAATTCCACATTATCTCTGAGCCTTTCCAGCTTCCTCAGCAGGGAACAGCTCTGCTTCTGTCTTCCTGCAGCCACATCTGGAAAGTGTTAGGCCAGGGTGTCAGGCATCTGAGCTGGGTGCCTGGCATTGTGCTGCCCTCCTGCAGCCCAGCTAGCCTTGCAGCTCCTTTCCACAGAGGGCTACAGGGATGGATTTTAGCTGCCTCCCCCCCCCTTTTTTTTTT
>VWZO01008626.1:74741-143390 GCA_013396975.1 Bucco capensis
GGGGGAGGGTTTGAGGGAGCTTTTGTAGCTGCCATGGGGATGGTGAGGAGAGATGAGACCTCCCAGGGTTTATCATAGTATCACAGAATGGTTTGGGTGGGAAGAGAGCTTTTGAGGTTAGCTAGGCCAACCTTCAACTAGAGCAGGTTGCTCAGAGCCCCAAACAACCTGAGCTGGAATGGTTCCAGGGATGGGACATCTCCCACCTCTCTGGGCAACCTGGGACTGGGTCTCACCACCCTCAGTGCCAATGCCTTTCTTCTATCTATCTCCCTATTTTAGTTTCAAACCATCACTGCTAAAAAAAGTCTGTCCCCATCTTTATCATCCCCTTTAAGGACTGAAAAGCTGCATCATGTGTCCCTGCAGCCTTCTTCAGGCTGAATAACCCCAACTCTCTCAGCCTGGCCTCACAACAGAGAGCTTCCAGCCCTCTGATCTTTTCTGTGGCCTCCTCAGGACCTGCTCCAGCAGATCCATGTCTGTTTTGTGCTAGGAGTTAAAGCTCAGAGGAGTGTGTGGAATCTGTGTGATTCCTCAGTGCTGCTGGAAGGTGTTTGTGTCCAGAGCTGTGGCTGTGAGTTTATCTCCCTTGGATTTCTTCCTACCTAAAGGGATACCTGGGATGTGAAGGCTGTCAGCATCTCAGTCCCCCAGGGGAAGTCTCCACTGTGTGTGTGGGCACACAGAGATGCTCAGCCAGATGACTGCAGGAGAGGAGAGGAAAGGAAAGGAGGTGGTGGTGAGATGAGGCTTGGGCTCTTCTCCCAGGTAACAGCTGATGGGACAAGAGGAAATGGCTTTGAGCATCACCAGAGGAGGTTCAGATTGGATATTAGGAAGAATTTCTTCACTGACAGGATTCCCAGGCTGCCCAGGGAGGTGGTGGAATCACCATCCATGGAAGTGTTCAAAAAAACCATGTAGATGTGGTGCTGAGGGCCATGGTTTAGTGCTGAGCATGCTTTAGTGCTGGGTGACCCCACAGTGAGCTTTGCAGAAAGCAGGTGGTTTGGGGACTGCTTTGCCTTGCAGAGCAAAGGACATGGAGAGAGCTGGGGGGTCTGGTTTTGAAATGGAGGTGATGACAGTGACCTGGAAGCAGGTTTTGTGTGCTTTGATGGTTGGTGTGGGCAATACACATGAGGGCCTTCAGCAGGGAGGGATGGTGCAAGTGGTTAAATGTGCACTAACTTAGTAGTTGGAATCAGAGAAGGTTCCCTACAGTTGAAGACTATAAAGACAGGTTGAGAGAGTTGGGATTACTCAGTCTGGAGAAGACAAGGCTCTGAGGAGATCTTCTGGTGGCCTTCCAGCATCTGCTACAAGAGAGCTGGGGAAGGACTTTTTAGGATGTCAGCTAGTGATAGGACTAGGGGGAATGGACACAAGCTTGAGGAGGGGAGATTTAGGTTGGCCATTAGGAAGAAGTTCTTCCCCATGAGGGTAGTAAGCACAGGTTGTTCAAAGAGGTAGTAGAAGCTCCATCCCTGGAAGTTTTTAAGGCCAGGCTGGCTGGGGCTGGGAGCAAGCTGCTCTAGTGGGAGGTGTCCCTGCCCATGCCAGGGGGGTTGATCTTTAAGGTCTCTTCCAACTCTGACAATTCTGTGACTTTTGGCCTTTTTTGTTTGGTTGGTTTGGTTTTAGGTGGTTTTTTTTGGCCCTTGCTTCTTAAACTGGCAGACCTACCATGGTGGCATTTTAAAATGAAAGGAAAAAGAAAGAAATAAAGCAAGCAGCCCTTAGTTTTTCTAGCCCCTCCAGATGCATCCGGCACCAAACTGCTCCCAGCTGCAGCTCCACTGTCAATAGTGTTCCACCAGGGATCAATCCCCTTCATTGTTTTATGTGGCCTCTGCAGCAGCATCAGCTAATTAAAGCTAATGGGTCCCAGAGCAGCACTGACAGCCTCTGATCCTATCAGCCCATGAAGCCTTTGAGCTTGCTGGGCCACTTTGGGGCTGGATCCTTGCACTCCAGAGCCTTTGGAAAAGCCCCTATTGACTTGGGGGGGGGATCAGGCTCTGGATCAATGGGAGCTGTTGTTAAACAAACATCGGTGGATTAATGTCAGCTCCGCAGGGGGAGGAGGTCGATGGCTGCTAATCGAAAGGGGTGGGAGGGAGGAAGGGGATGTGGTGACAGAGAT
Organism: Bucco capensis; assembly: GCA_013396975.1. Lineage (NCBI taxonomy): Eukaryota > Metazoa > Chordata > Aves > Piciformes > Bucconidae > Bucco > Bucco capensis. Next base: position 76,891 of record VWZO01008626.1, read on the forward strand.
GACAAGGGATGGAGGCAGGGGAGAGAGGCTAGGTTGCATCCTGAGCATCTTCCAGTCATGGGTTTATCATCACCCTAGCTAGGAGGCTGTGCTGGAGAGGAGCCCAGGACATGGTACTTAGGGAGGTGGTTGAGTGGCATGGTGGTGAGAGGTAGATGGTTGGGAGTTGATGATCTTAAAGGTGTCTTCCAACCTTAATGATTCTGTGACAGCCCCAAGGGCATTGGAGGTGCCTAAATCCTTTTTGGTTTGTGCCTCAAAGGAGGTGAGATGGCCTTGGGCTGTCCCCAGAGGGTTACAGAGCTCTCTGTTGTTTCTATTGGTGTGATCATGTCCCCTGTTGTGGTGAGGTACTAAAGTTCTGGGTTCCTACTTTCCCTTTTTACTTGTGGCTCCCATTATGCTGTGGCTTCCTGCTTTTTTCCTCCATATCTTTATGCCCCTGAGCCAATAGAGGATGTTGCACTGCTGGGAGTCTTTCCCTCCAAGGAGTTTTGCCCAGGGCTTGATGCAAAGAACACTGAGAACCTCTGGAATGGGCACAAAGGAACAGAGAGGGGAAAAAGCTTGAGGAAGGCTCCCTCTCATCATCTTTATTTCATCCTTCATCCCTTGCATCTGCTTGGGCTGAGATGTCTCTTATAACCAAGCTGTTCCCACTGAGGTTAGCAGTGGGAAGATTGGAGGAGTTCTTTGAACACCAAGCTGAAAGGAGGTGGTGGTGGCAGGAACACTCCCAGAGCTGGGAGCAGCTGACATCTGGGCCCTCAGCAGAGCTCTGGTGTCAGCACAGCTGAGAGCAGAGGAGGTGGGAAGCCCCAGACACCTGCAATTTGCTTAATAAATATTTATTTTGGAGCTGACAAGTCCTCCTCTTCTGGATCTAGGCGAGTTAGCAGAAGGCAGAGCAAGAGGGAGTGCTGACGGGGGTGTGTGCTCTGCCCAGGGGTTTGCTGTGGGGATGTTGAAAGAAGCAGCTGATGGACAGAAGGGTGTTGAAATCCTGACATTCATTTCCTGGGTGACGTCAGGGGATGGAGGGGAACGTGTGTGTGTCGTGTGTCCCCCCCACTCAGCCAGAGGAGCACCCTTCTCCTGCAGGGACTGGCTGGGGTCTAGGGTTGGCACCTACTCCTGGGTAAGATGCAATGGGAGAGGTTGGGATGCAGTAGCATGGTGATTGGGATCTGGTGTGGATGGCCAAAAGGCTGAAGTTGAATTTTTCCTCTTCAAAAGGAGAAGTGGAGGGAGGAGAGCTGGCCTGGGATAGGAGGGTGATGGGGTGCTGTCACCTTGTCATGTCTCTGGTGGATGATTTCACAGGACAGGGCAGATGCCCCAGGCACTAAGCCCTTCTGCCCCATGCAGAGCTGGGGAAATGAGAGAAGCTGCTTCACTTTCTTTCTTCCCTGGTCCATCTGTGTGTGATTTGGGGAAGGGCAATTTTCTCTATTGAGACTTTTGGTGACTTTCTCTAGGGTTGTCATCCAGCAGAGTTTGTCTGGGTGTTGGGGATGCTGTGTGCTGTAGGCTGCAAGGATGAGCTGGTATCATCAGGGGGTCTGCTAAACCCTCCCTGCTTCATGGTGGGCTCAGCTTACCCTTGGTGCTTCACACTCTCTTATCCCTCTGAGGAAGCCAAAATCTCACCATGAGCCCTACTACTGTGATTGAAGCTCACCAGAGATGAAGGATTGGTGTGGATTGCTGCCAGGCTGTGGGGAATGCTGTGTTTACCCCAAGGTGGGCTGGGATCTGGTGGCTGTGACATCCATTCCTGACCTGAAGCTGTTGCTGCTGCTCAGTCCTGTAGTGCAGTCCTGCCCATGGTACCTCCAGCTGCAAGAGAGTGAGTGGACAAGCTGGGCAGCTCTGTGCTGGTGACTCAGTTTCTTCTGGCTTTGGAGGAAGCAGCTGCTGGAGATGCTGATGTGCGTGGGCCAGGCCACATCCTGCAGCAGCTCAGCCCCATGCCATGCTGGAGCAGGAGCCAGGGATAGGGCAAGGGTGTGGGGGTCAAACCTGCTCAAATCCTTCCAGGAGCCAGTCTGCAGGGCATGTTGGGATGCTGGGGCCAGCATGCTGCTCCTCAGCAGTTCTAGCTTGGAGCAGGCACTAGCACCAAGAGGTTGTGGTCTTGGTTTTGCTTGTTGGGGAGGGTTTTAGCAGAGGATGAGGAAAGCAGGGCACAGGAGCTGGTTTTAGGGCAGCTTACCTGGCTCTCCTCACGCTTTCTGTGCCCTGAGGAGGTCTGTGGCTTGGTTCTTCATCATGTCTTGGTTGTCTCTGTCTTTGATCTTCAAATCCTGGTGCAAAGCCCAGGTGGAGAGGTGATACTGTGAGATGATTTTCCTACTGAAAAGTCTACCCCCATCTTTCTTACCAGCCCCTCAAAGTACTAAACAGTAAGGTCTCCTGGAACCTTTTCCAGGCTGAACACCCCTAACTCTCTCAGCCTGTCCTCACAGCCCTCATACCCCATGCTGCCATGGAGGAAGGCATTACCTCTGCCCCCCCCACCACCTGCTCATCCTCACTGCAGCTGCAGGTGGAAATGGGTCCAGCAAAATCAAACCTTGGAAAGCACTTAGCTCTGGTGCTGGGGGAGCAGCATAGCTCAGGGAAGGCATGAAGCTACTGGGCCACATGTGAGCAAGCACAGAGGGGCTGTCATGCTGCTCTGCTGTCCCCTCTGCTCCTGTAGGGACAAGGGGTGGTGGTGGCAGAGCTGGCAGTGATGGGGAGGAAGAGGGGGAAAGGGAGGGAGCCAGCAACCTGGGAGATTAATAATAGAAAGGCTGGCATCCGTTTTAGATTAGCGAGAGAAAGCTCAGTACCCATCTCGCCCAGCATGTAACTTTAATGCTGAGATAATGAGCAATGATATTTATTTGTAAGAGATCTGGAGATATCACTGCCCAGGGAGCAGCCAGGAGCTGTCAGAGCCCCTTCTGTCCCTTCAGTGGCTGCTCCAAGCTGTAATCCAAGAGCTGTGCTCCGACCAGCTCGCTTTTCACGCTCCAGCTCCGTTAACCGAGCAAGGCACGTGGTCCAACTCACAGCCCTAGCTAAGATTGGCTGCTTGTGATTTGGGATGTCACAGAGAGGAGATGTCTGTCTCACAGGATGGACTGGCATCTGCAGGACAAGCTGCTGGGATGGGGTTTAAAGCCATCTGAGCCTTCCCTGCTGTTGTCTCCTTTCCTAGTCATGGTGGCTGGAGCATTGGGGTGTTCCCAGGAAGGATGTGAGGTGTTGGGGAGGAGATGGCATGGCATCAGCCAAGCTGGCAAGGATAGGGTTGTATGGAGAACCTACAAATGGGCACTTCCCTTAGCTGAGCTACTGTGCTGTCTGAGATTTTAGGGTTGTTTCAGGGTGTTTGGGGGTAGAAATAGGGAGCTGTGATAGCTCCTGCTCTGGGGAAGCAGTTGGGTCTCATGGATATCTGGACTCCTTCAGGACCCCTCAGTCTGAGGAAGCAGTTGGGTTTCCTGAGCATCTGTACTCCTTCAGACCCCCTGATTTGGGGTCAGGGCTGCTCTGCTCCCCTTTCCCTACCTGGCTTGATCCAAGAGGGGGATTGCAGGATGGACCCACCACTGTCTCCAGCCTTGTGTTGTGTAACTGGACAGGAGGCAGGCTTAGGCTGCATTTGGCAGGTGGGTGTCCCTTCCTTATTAAGCCATCCCCTGGGTAATTACTGGGTTAAGGCCTGATGAGATAATGCTTCATTATTTTTGTGCTATCAGGGGATTAGGAGCAGTGGGATTTCTCAAAGGCTTTATCTCCACTAAGGTCCTTGGGCTGCGAGGCACGTTTGCAGGAGGGTAGGAGGACCTGGGCTCTGCCAACCTTTCTGGCACCACTCTGGGGGTATGTGTTGGATGCAGGGGGGGGGTTGGTGGGTGTGGGTGAAAGGGGAGCCCAGCACAGGGATTGGGGAGGGGGCTGTGCTGTGAGGAATCTCCTTTGGATGCTGTCTCAGCCTCATTCATCACAGTGCCGGGCAGTGGGCTGCGTGCCAGCAGGAGGGAGGAGGTGACACTTCCAAACAAACAGGGAGATGGGATGGTGTGTGCCGAGGCAGGGAGAGCAGAGAGCATCCCTGGGAGGGCTTCTCCTGTGATTTATGGCCAGGATGACACAGAGCTATCAGCAAGGGCTTGGGAAGCTGTTTACTAACAGTGTTGTCTCCTGGCTGTTAATGCAAGGGAAAAGAAAACATCACCCGTGGGTTGCTTCTACCTCACAACCCAGGAGGAGCTCAAAGTCCCAGGGATGCTCTTATGAAGGAGTTTGGCTTGTGTTGGAAGCAGGAAGAGAGTAAAATGTGCTTAATGAAACAGGTCTGGCTCAGCAGGGGCTCCCCTCCTCCCTGCCACCCCTGATGCAGCCAGCCCTCAATCCGAAGGGATGGAGCTGGCACCAGAGCAGGGAAGCAGGCGGGTTGGATGCGAGCCAGGCTGCACACTTGATCCAAACACAGCTGGAGCTGATCTGATGAAGTGAGAGGTTAAGAAGAGAGCATCTGTTATCTAAAGGGGACACGCAGTGGGAAACTGTAAGCTCTTTATTCCCCCCCCCAACCCCCACCCCCTCCGTTCAGCGCCTCATCCCTGCCTTTATTGCTGTGATTTATTAAGGAAGGCTTCGCTTCCGGGGCTGTAATTAAGTGCCACTGGGTGAGCTTTTGATAGGCAGTGAATGATATAATGGCTTGCACGTTTGCTGCCTGCTCAAGTGCTTTAGGATCTGGACAGCACGAGGAAAGGAGTGAGTTCTTCTGCCCAGCCAGGGGAACCGCGACAGTGCCGAGGCTGAGTCATGGTGTGGTTTGTCTGGAGGAAGTGGGGAAGGATGTAGGAGTCACTTGGCACTGCAGTGGAGGCTCAGTTCAGGAGGGTATCCATGAGCCAGGCTATATAGTTCAGCTGAGAAGGGAGGGAGCTCACAGCCCCTTGCCAAAAGATCTTTACAGGTTGCTAGAGACTTAAGTCAAGTGTTAGTCCTCTCAGATGCCTTCGTTCCCTCTCAGCCTCATGTGGTGCTGGAGGTGGAGAGAGGACTATAGCCATCATCCCTGCCCCAAGGCTCCCGCTGTGGTGCCATCATCCCTGCCCCAGGGTGTTTGTTAGGTACGGAAGGCTCGATCATCCATAGCCTTGAAGAACAGTTAGTATCTGCAGAATGAATCATCATGGAATGGGTTGGGTTGGAAGGGACCTTTCAAGGTCTAGTCCAGCCCCTCTGTAGTCAGCAGGGACATCTGCAATGAGAACAGGTTGCTCAGAGCCACAACCAACCTGACCTGGGATGGTTGTAGGGATGGGACATTTCCCATCTCTCTGGGCAAGCTGNGGTGCCATCATCCCTGCCCCAGGGTGTTTGTTAGGTACGGAAGGCTCGATCATCCATAGCCTTGAAGAACAGTTAGTATCTGCAGAATGAATCATCATGGAATGGGTTGGGTTGGAAGGGACCTTTCAAGGTCTAGTCCAACCCCTCTGTAGTCAGCAGGGACATCTGCAATGAGAACAGGTTGCTCAGAGCCACAACCAACCTGACCTGGGATGGTTGTAGGGATGGGACATCTCCCATCTCTCTGGGCAACCTGGGCCAGTGTCTCACCAGCTTTAGTGTAGGAGATTTCTTCCTTCTATCTAGTCTACCTCTCTTTTAGTTTAAAACCATTTTCTCTTGGCCTATCCCAAGAGACCCTGCTAAAAAGTCTGTTCCCATTTTTATCAGCTCCTTTAAGTACTGAAAAGCTGCAGTAAGGTCTTCCTGGAGCCTTCTCTTCTCCAGGCTGAACAATCCCAACTCCCTCAGCCTTTCCTAAGGTTGCTGCAGCCAGCAGCATGGAGTTTGCTGGCAACGTGTGGGTGCAGATCCAGGGGCTGGGGAATGCTGCCAGCAGCATCTCCCACTGCCAGCTCCTGGAAAGGGACAAGTGCTCACAGCCACATGCAGCTGGAGGTGCCACTAGGATTTTGCTGGAGCTGTGTCACCTCCATGCACCCTCCTGCAATTCCTGGCAGGCCACCTCCATCTCTGTGAGGTGCTGTCCTCCTTGCACTAGCAAAGGCTCCCAGGCAGAGGTGGCATTTCTAGGCAGATGTGCAGAGTGATGTTGGAAATGCCAAGGGAAAGGTCTTCTGCTCTAAACCAGGATCTCAGGCAGCTGCTCCAGTTTGTACTGGGCATCTCCATGTTCCATTCCTCTGAGCTGCCCATCATCAGCAGGCTCCTCTGATGCTGCTGGCAGCCCTGTTGGGTCTCAGGCCATGCTAGGACCTGGTGGTCACTGCTGATGTCTCTAACTTTCCTTTGAGGCTCAATTCTGCCCTTTATTCCCAGGAGAGCTGCTGAGCCTCCCTCTGTTTCCCTCTCCTTCCCAGCAGTGCTGCTCCATTCACCCATGCCTGGGGTTTAGGCAGAAATAAATGTCTTTTTACTGTAAGGACCATTTTTGATACATAAATAGGATTATTTGAGTGGCTTGGCCAACAGCCACAGGAAGAGCAAGCTCAGGGTCCAGAGCAGTGTTTTGACTGTGTGCACATCCACTCTCTTGCTGCTGGCTGGAGGAGGAGGAAAAAAAAAACCCCACCCCTAACCAAAACCCAACCTTTCATGTAAATAAACTTAAAAATAAAAAGTGACAGAGATTATTTGCTGCTTAATGAACTAAAATGTCCAACCTCCCACCAAGTGGCAATGTTGTTTATAAACTCCAGAGCAGGCTTTATTTTAATGGGCAGTAAATCTCATTCATCCCCAGCCCTGGCAGGCAGGAGTGTGTGGGATGAATAGGCTAGACACAGCCTCCTCTCTCCTGCTCTCCCTCTGACCAGCTTTTATTTTTGCCTCCTTGCCCACATTTGCTGTTTTCCTCCCTCTTTTCCTTCCTCATCCTCTCTGCTGTGCTGCTAATGGGGTTATCTGGCCAGGAAGAGAGGAGGAATCTCTCTCCTTTATCCCTTGGCAGGTCATATCTGCTCTGGTTTGTTTCTTTGCTTGGAAAAAAAACAACACCTCTGTGTCCCCTCCCCATGCTGTCTCTGGGTGACAGCTGGAGAGTGACCTGAGATAATCACAGCCTTATTTTTTATTTATTCCTCTTAAATAAAGCCTTCTGTAGCCTGCAGGCAGATCATGTCCAGTTGTCCCCATCCTGCTCCTCGCTCTGCAGCCAGGGCGTGAGAATGATGGGAATGGGAGCAGAACCTCAATGCTCCTTCAGATCCCCCCCCGAGGGTTCTTCTCACAGGGGTCACAGTCCCTCCAAGCCTGGCAGGAGCAGTTGAGTGATGGCAGGTGCAAAATATCCACTGATACTCTTTTTCTTGGGGAGAAAATACCAGTATAGTTTGAACATCCCTGGAAGTGAGAGTATCTGAGCTTGGGGGGTGAGATGCTTGGGAGAGGTGTCCTTCCTTTGGGTTGGAAGGGCCCATGACAGGTTGTTCTGAGCTGAGAAGAGGTCTGGGAGCTGGTGGTGCCTTGGGTGACAGGTGGCTGTGAGCAGGCTGAGGTTTGAGCTGGGGCTCTGGAAGCACTGGGAGCTGTTGCTGTGAGAATAGAATCATCAGCAGGTCTGGTGGGAATTTTGAATATACTTGGCTTTTCCCTGGGAATAAACCCTTGAAAATGTCTGACCATAACTTGTAGGGTGATGTACTCCTGAGAGGAGCAAGAAAAGAGTAAGTTATCTCTTCCTGTTGGAGTTTAATATCCATAATCTGTCATTAATCAAAGTAGGACGATAAGATCCTTACTTAGGCCTAATCACTGCATAATGGATTATCTGCAGGAACTAATAAAAGGTAATTATCTATGCTTTGCAAGTTCCAATTACTGTACTTCTATGATCAATTAATTCCTATAACAGTTTCACAGGTGCAGTTTGTGTGACAACATTAGGCTGAGTGTAGGCAGAGGCTCAGTGCCTGGCTGCTGGTGGCAGGAGATGCTGACAGGGATGCAGGACATGAGTCCCAGTACATCCCAGGCTGTGCTGGATCTCTTGGGATGCATTAGGAAGAGTGTGACCAGCAGGACAAGGGAGGTTCTCCTCCCCCTCTACTCTGCCCTAGTGAGGCCACATCTGGAGTATTGGGTCCAGTTATGGGTTCCCCAGGTCAAGAGAGACAAGGAACTGCTGGAGAGAGTCTAGGAAGATGCTGAGAGCCCTGGAGCATCTGTGGCAGGAGGAAAGGCTGAGAGCCCTGGGACTGCTGAGGCTGGAGCAGAGCAGAGCCAGAGGGGAGCTGCTCCATGCTGAGCAAGAGCTGAAGGGTGCAGGGGGCAAGAGGCTGGGGCCACACTCTGCTCAGGGGTGCCCAGGGCCAGGCCAAGGGGCAATGGGCACAAACTGGAAGCCAGGAGATTCTAGCTGAGCAGGAGGAGAAACTTGTTTGCTGTGAGGATGCAGAGCCCTGGCCCAGGCTGCCCAGAGAGCTTGTGGAGTCTCCTTGTGTGGAGAGATTCCTGAGGCACCTGGAGGTGATGCTGGGCAAGCTGCTGGGGGTGAGCCTGCTTTAGGAGTGGAGCTGGACTAGATGATGCCCAGAGATCCCTTCCAACCCCAACCATGCTGAGATTTGGGGATTCTGCACCAGGCAGAGCCACCTCTATGTAAGGAGCTGCCAGGCAGTATGGGGCTGGTGTTTGTGGACTTTCAAGCAGGCATGGTGGTCCTGCCAGCAGCAGAAGCACTGCTGCCCTGTGTTCTTCCTCTCCCTGAGGCAGGAGATGGAGCATGTGGGTTCAGCAGCCTCTCAGCCTTCTCCATTGCTCTGTGTCCTGTGTGTGTGTGTCCTAGGGTACATTGCCCCTGCCTCAGCATCACCTCAAGAGCCTCTTTGCTCTCTTCCCATGCCCCAGCAAGCCAAGGCAGCTGGCTCCAGTCATCTCCTCCAGCTTGGCCTGGCCTGGCCTTGTCAGAAGGTCTTAAAGGAGGAGGAAATATTCCAGCAATGCCTGCACAGTTTTAGGGATGGCTTAAAATGATAATAAATTTGAGACACTTTGCGTGGCCACTTGGGGCCCAGCATTGTTGTGGTAATTTGAAACAGATTGAAGCAAGGCTTGTGGCAAAAGGCAGAGCTAAGTGAGGGATGGAGGAGGAGAGCTGGTGGGGAATGAGGGGAAGCACCATTTTGGCCATGCTGGTTGGAGCTATGGAGCCAAATCCTCTCAGGCTGACCCTGACCATCTCTTAGCAGTGTTGCAGTCCTGCCTCACAACTCTGCCTGTGGTTCTTCCTTCTCTTTGGGGAGAAATGTGTGGTTTTCTGGAGCTCTGTAATCCAGCAGCACCTTTTGGTGTCCTCAGGACTGTGCTGTGTCACATTCTGGGTGAAGTTTGCTCACTTTAACCCTGCTCCTGGAGCCAGGCCTTGCCCCTAAGGTGACCTTACTGGGACATGGGGATGTGGCATCTTCATGCAGGCTTTGGATGGTGAGCCAACCTGTCCTGATAAGAGCAAAATCCACAACTCTGGGGGGGCTTAGGGCTTGTTTGGGGCAAGTACTTGATGGGTTGAATTAAGACCTCTCAAGCTCTTCCATGGCATGGTGAGGCTGGTTGGGTTGGTGGAAGGGAGCAGAGCTGTGCCTCTGGAGAAGCTGAGGCACTCACTCAACATCCTTTGACCTTCCCTGACTTTTTCTTGATGTAGAAAGTGGCAAAGCAAAGGGTAAAGAGGCCTAGTGCTAGGGAGGGAGGTGGCTTTCTCCTGGGAGACCTTGGGCCTTTGAAAACATCTCTGGGTCAGGAACATCATGTTGTCACACAGACCTGAGATCCAGAAAGGGTCACTGGAAGAGCTTGAGTTGATTTCAGTCTTTGCAGGGAGTTTCCTGTCACTGCAAAGGAGGAGAAACAAATTTGTTTCAATACAAAACTTTATTTTGTTAAAAAGAAAACCAAAAAAACCCAAACCAACCAACCCTGTTGACATGGGATCTTTGCTGAGTTTCCATTGTTGTTTCCCCACTCCTCCCCAACAGGGAATTAATGCATCTGTTGAAGTCCTTTTTCTGCTAACAAGTCTTGGGTTTGTTGACATTTTTTAGTTAACAAGGGAAAAACCAAACCCACAAAAAAAAAAACCCAAACAAAACACCCCTTCCCCTCCAAACCTTCCTACTTAAAAAGGAAACTCCTCTCCCAGTGATCATGATCCAACCATTGCTTTGTTCCCACTATGGCTGCTGTTGCTCCCAGCAGCCTGGGACCATGCTGGGCAGGGCTGGAGGGGAAGGAGCTGTGTCCTCCTCTTCCATCAGCTCAGGGACATGGTGGCATTGGCAGGCCATGAGGGCTGTTGGCTGGAGCAGGGCATCTCACTGAGCTTTCTCTTTGTGATGTGCTGCATTTTGATGGCTTTGGCCATGAGTCAAGGGATGGGGAGGTGGATGTGGGTAGGTGAGGCTTCTTGGTGCTGCTGAGAGATGCTGCTGCAGCCAGCCACTTCCACAGCTGCTTTCTTCTTCTCTTTCTTTTGTTTCTCTTTATTTTCCCTTTTCCCAAGCAAACCACCACAAGCTCCTTCACATATTCCCCTATAGCTCATTTTCCCACTTGTCTGCTACGTGTGCAATGCTGAAACTCTCCTTGTCTCATCCCAGCTTTCCATGCTTTCCTTTCTTGGCTTAGCTCCTGGATCAGAAGGCCCAAGTTTGGGCATGCCAATTCCCTTTCAATACATTTTCCTACCTTTCCTTCCACCTTTTCCCTGGTGACCTGGAGCTAGGTCCTGGAGGTGATGCAGATGTGACTCCCTGCCCCATGGATGTGCTGCTGCAGGGTTTGCTGGCTTTGGGAGCTCCATACCAACCTTCTGGCTGATATACACCCTTCTGGGACAACTTGGTCACTCTGTTCACAACCCCATGGATGCTTTAGGCTTGAGGCAGTGTGGCTGGAAAGTGGCCAAGCAGAAAAGGACCTGAGGGTGATGGTTAACACCCTCATGGGTCTGACCTACAAAGCTCTAGACCCCCCCCTCTGAATTCAGTACCAGGTAGATGATCTCAGTGAGTAGAGTTGGATGCATTTGTGTCATGTCATCAGTATTAATTGATCTAACACTTCAGCTTGCACTAATCCTAGGCCTTGTTTCATCAAATAACCAACCTTATTCGATAGGATTGGCAACGTGTGGGCTCGATGACAAGCTGTTGGGTGTAGAAGAAGTCTGATCCAGAGCCCATTTCAAAATGCCACCCTTGCTGAGGTGGAACTGGTGCTAAAGAGCTGCTTGGTAGCAGCAGAAGGCCAATAACTGTTTGTCTGGATTATGCAGTGTGTGGTTTGGCAAAGCCTGGTTTAGCAAAGGCTGCATGTGATGGAGTCCATCCTTGCGTTGGTTTAAGTTGAAACTCAAACCTTTTCCCTGTGGTTAGATCCTCCCAGCTCAGGGAGTTTTGGCAGAAGGAAGTGGCTGAAGGAGGAGAAAGGATGCTGGAGATGGTGTAAAGTGAGAGTAACTGCTGTTACCTCAAGCACTTCTTGACCTCTGGGAGCCAAACCATGGATGTTCTTTGCTCCCTTCATTCTTCAGCCCCATCTTCAGTGAACTTCTTTCCTAAGCCAACACTGCAATCTTTATTTTTACTACTGCTTATTATTTAAATGGTGCCAGAGGTGTACAGAGGGGAGGAAAAGGTCCTTCCTCAGAGGAGTTTTTATGTGAATTTAGCTGGTTGCAGTAGAAGTAATGAAGGCTGAGAAGGGGCAAGCAGGACTGTGTCAGAGCAGTGACCAGCTTGGAGTGAGGTCCTCATGCCATCTCTCAGCTGGGATTAGGGATGCTGGTTTTGGGCAAGGTGGGTGATAGAAGAAGTATTGGCTCTGCCACCCTAGGTTAGACCATGTCCCTCTTGCTGACAACAGGAAGGGAAAAAACAATCAGGGGCTTGTGCCACCCAGCAATGCACTGACCCAATTGTGCACTGCAGTGTAAGGGGACAGAAATTCCTTCCTGACCCTTGTACTCAGCAGCCCATGCCCTCAAGCATGAGATTTGATTTTCTTTATCTGGCTTTCCATAATTGCAGATGTCATGTTTGGTCCTCCCCATATCCCACCCCTCAGAAGTAGCATCTGCTGCATTTAACTCAATGGACCTGCTCCTCTGGGAGTTCAAGCTTGACTCTTTTGCTGGGAAGTGCTTGGAAGGAGGGAAGAAACCTTAGTTCCATCAACCTTCCCAGCACTAGAAGGTTTTTCCCTGGTCCATGGGGGCTGCTGATTCAGTCCTGCCTTCTCAGGGAATTCTGTCTGTGAGTTGACAGAGCTTATCCTGAAAGGGTTAAAGGCTCTCACCCTTTCCAGCCTGGGGAAGTGGAATTAGTCACAGCCTTCAGCAAAAGTGCTGGTCAGGTTATAAAAATGACAAATGAGCACAAATCAATACTGAAGTTAGTGTTTCCTGGGAATGCCAGACACGAATGGAGAAGTATATCCCCCAGGATTGTGGGTGCTGTGATGGAGAGGATGAGGTGCCCCATGTCTGCATCCCTTCCATAGGCACCATCTCCTCCCCATCATTAAGGTTGGAAGAGACCTCTAAGGTCATCAAGTGCAACCATCAACTTATCACCCCCATGCCTTTAAACCATGGCCCTAAGTAGAGCATCTAAATGTTTCTTAAGGACCTCCAGGGATGGTGATTCCAGGCTGGCACCTCCCAGGGATTTTTGGTGCCTTGTGTGATGCTCATTCAGCAGGAGCTCCCAAGGAGGTGGCTGCAGGGTATGAGAGGTGAGAGGTTGCCAGTGGTGCCCTGGGGAAGTTGAGGATCTGATGAATCATCAAGACACAAGGTAGAATTTCCACAGCACTGACTTGGCTTTGGAGGCCACGTTTCCTTTTCCAAAGGGACTTGGGCAGGTCTGGAAAGGAAACAACCTTCTAATTAGATGGCTTGAAAATCTTTACCATTGCTCATTACAAATACATTAATCAGCCCACACTGAAAGAACTGCACTGCAAAAATGACATTATTATTAGGATTTATTGTTTGGATAGGAGTGAGTTTAATCCCTTCCTAGCCTGGACCATGTTCAGCAAGTGACCCAACATCCCAGTGCTGCTTCTTGACCCCAGTGTCATCTGCAACCACAAACCTACTTGGGATGTCTCAGGGATTTAAAATGGGCTAAAGAGGCTAACCAAGCCCAGTTGCCTCACAACACTTGTGCTCTAGACCCTTCCCCACCTTCCTTGCCCTTCTCTGGACATGCTCCAGCACCTCATTGTCCTTCTTGGAGTGAAGGGATGCCAGCAGAGCTGGGCTTTTGCCATGAGCATCCTCTATCCATACCAGAGCCACACCAGTGCCAGGTGATCTTCCTGCCTTGGATCCTTGCCAGTGCCAAAGAGCTTTGCTCCACAACCCTGAGCATGCAGTGGCATGGATCCAGCCCCATCAGGAGATGGCTGCAAGTAAGAGTTAATCATTTGCTGGCCAAATGCTGCTGGGGCTGGAGCTGAATTCCTCCCTCCTCTAGCCTTAGTTGTCATCTCCGAGGTTGTCGTGCTCTCGCCCCAAGCTGCCACACCAAATGTTTTGCAACAAAAAAACCCCAAAACCACATGAAAGCAGTCGAGTTTCATGTTTCATTCTAACCCCAAAGTCAGGTTTGCCAAGAGTTGCAGTAGCTTTGTGAACCTTTCCCATGAACCTGCAGCAAAGGCTGCAGTTTAACCTGGTTTTGATGAAAGCCCAGGTGTGACCTGGTTGCTCTTGAGCAATGTTTGAGGGCTTTGCAAAAACACAAGATTCAAAGGCTTTTGAGAGGAAGGAAGGAACCCAAACCCATGCCAGAGCTGGGAACAGTGTTTGCAGGGAGCCTTGTGCACCTCTAGGGCCATGCTGGAATTCTTTGTGGGACCTAGGATCCAAGCACCCATGTTGCCAAGCTGGCATGGTTGGTGATGCTCTTCAGTGATGCTCTGAACCCATCTGGATGTGTTTACACCTGACAGTTGGCTCACTGCTGATGCTTTGAGGATTGCTGTGCTCCCAGTGTTTGCCACCACACTGGAATTCCTTGGGGGACCCAGGATCCAATCACCCATGGTGTTAGGCTGGAATGGTTGGTGATGCTCTCAGTGATGCTCTGAACCCATTTGGCAGCATCATCATCTTACAGATGTGTCACTGCTGGTGCTTTGAGGATTGCTCTGGTCCTTGTAGCAGCCCAGGGAGGGGCTTGAGTCACCATCCCTGGATGTGTTTAAGGGTCATTCAGATGTGGTGTTGGGGGATATGCTTTAGGGGTGAACTTTGTAGAGTAGGGTTAAGGGTTGAACTCGAGGGTCTTTTCCAACCTGAATGAATCTATGATCTCCTGGTGTCTGCCTGTGCTGGAGCCACTTTTGCTTTGGAGCAGCAGTGGATGAGGTGTTGCCATTGCTTTAGGAAGAACTCTGTGAAGGTGAGAGGTGTGCAAGAAAGCTCCTGAAGGAGGAAGACAAGCTGGGTAGCACGTGGGGAGGAGCTGAGGCTCCTTCTGGAGCAGCCCAGGGATGCTCGGTGCCGTGTCTGGCCGCACACGGCTGCCTTTGTTTCGGCAGCTCTGCCTTCCCTTTCGCCAGCAATTTCCTGAAATAACGTTAGGGAAATGTGAAAATCTTGAACTTTTGAACCTCCCTGGAGGAGGAGGAGGAGGAGGGCGTGCAGGGGGAGGGGACAGCAGCCTTCTGCCGCCGTTTATTTTGGCTACACGGGACCCCAAGTGATGGAGAGGAAGGAGCTCGCGAGTCCCATCTTCCTCCTGCTCCTCTTGGCTGGACAAGGAGCTGGATCAGGGCTGCTCCTTATTAATTAATGGCTTTCTCATCAGTGGGTCAAGGAGGAGAGGGAGGCAGAGGAAGTTTTCTTTAGCTCACAGATGCTGGGGAGAAGAGGAGTGCCTGGGCTGGGTGGTGAGGGCAGGGGGTGACACACAGGGGTGATGGATGGGGCTGGGGGGTTTGAAAGCAGGGCTCTGGGTGTGGGCAGCTGAGGAAGAAGAGAAGGGAAAGGGAAGGGAAGGGGGCTAGGCTGTGCCTGGAAAGAACTTTTCCCTCTGATGAACTTCAGAGGCCTATAAATCACTGCCAGGCTGCAGCTGCGAAGCATGTGACGCTGGCAAATTAATGGTCCTTTGGAAAACTCCAACCAGCTCCTCTCCTCGCCTCTTAAAGGCACAGCCAGCAGCTAGACCAGGGCCAGGCGTGGGAATTGGGGGTGGTGGGGGGGGTCAGGGTCAGGTTGGGGAAGCTTTGTGTGCCCCCAGACCCATGGGTGAGCTGGGGATGGGGCTGCCTGCGGAGGGGAGTCAGCATCAGGGAGTCCTGCAAAGCTGCTCCATGGTGGAAAGCTCTTCATGGTGCAAAGTTCTGTGGTGCAGAGCTCTCTATGGGGAACATAAGGAAAAACTTCTTTATTAGGAGGGTGCCAGAGCTCTGGCCCAGGCTGCTCAGAGAGGTTGTAGAGTCTCCTACTCTAGAGGTACTCAAAACCTGCCTGGATGTGATCCTGGGCAACCTGCTGGAGCAGTGAGGGTGGACTAGATGATCTCCAGAGGTTCTTTTCAAGCCCCACCATGCTGGAATTCCCTGATGCCTGCTCTGCTGCTTGTGGTCTCTGTACAAGCAGGACCAAGATGTTGCTTTTCCCAAGGTGCTGTGGTTGCCTGGTGGGACCTCCTGGTCTCTGTGTAGTGAGTGATGTCTCTGCTGTGCTCTTGCCCACTTGGCCTTTTATGGACAAGCAGTGACCAGGGGAGGATGGAGGCACATGGAGAGGATGCAGGGCTCACCAAAACCTTCAGTGACTGAGGTGTTGAGTTTGCAGTTGAGATGAACATCACGCTAGGTTCTGACCACCTGCCTGGTGCAGCAAGTCAGCATCAAAGGGCAGTGAGGTATCTTTCTTGTGGTGACATCAAGAAGCCACCATGTGCTAGGGTTGAATGTCTATGCTCACCAGACAGAGCCCTGTAAAGTGCTGCAGGGCTGGAGGACACTCAGAAGCTCCCTAGCTCCCCTAGGGCCACCAACCTGAGCCCCAGCAGTGGGAGAGGAGGAGAATCCAGTGCTGCTGGTATGCAGGAGGGGGAGGGAGCTGAGCCACCAGTGGAACAGTTAAAAATTACTAAATACTTCCCTAATATAATTAGGTTTCCATGCAAGCAATTGCTTTAATTGCCAGAGGGCTGTGGGGCAGTGGGGAGGGGAGGCAGCCTGGGCTCTGCCTCTGCTACCTCCTGCCTGGTGTTTTGCAACCAAAGTGCTCCAGTGATGCTCAGCTTGGGCTGGAGTGATGGCCTCGAGGGGGGAGATGTCCTCAGGGACAAGGAAGGATTTGGCCCAGGCTGAGCAAGAAGTAAATAAAAGGATTTAAAGAAAAAAATTAAGGCTGAGAGCCCTGGGACTGCTGAGTCTGGAGCAGAGCAGAGCCAGAGGGGAGCTGCTCCATGCTGAGCAAGAGCTGAAGGGTGCAGGGGGCAAGAGGCTGGGGCCACACTCTGCTCAGGGGTGCCCAGGGCCAGGCCAAGGGGCAGTGGGCACACACTGGAACCCAGAAGGTTCTAGCTGAGCAGGAGGAGAAGCTTGTTTGCTGTGAGGATGCAGAGCCCTGGCCCAGGCTGCCCAGAGAGGTTGTGGAGTCTCCTTGTGTGGAGAGATTCCCAAGGCACCTGGAGGTGATGCTGGGCAAGCTGCTGGGGGTGAGCCTGCTTTAGGAATGGGCTTGGACTAGATGATGCCCAGAGAAAGTTGGGGGGGAAAGAAAAGCCATCAGAGCCTAGTTTGTGATTTCCATGGTAAAGGAGATAAGTGATGATTTAAAGAGAAGGGAATAAAGAACTGAGAGGAACGTGTAACGTGAGCACAGATCCAAACAGAGAGATCTTAATCAGAAGTGTTAGCAGAAGCTGAGGTCTATTAATGAAACATCTTGTCTGTCTGTCAGCTGAGGAGGAACAGCCTTTCCCCAGCAGCCAGAGGTGGAGGGGGGGGATGAGTGGGGATGCTACTCAGTGTTCCTGCTGCTGCTTGCTGGGATCGTGGCTGCCATCAGGATAAAAAAGGAATTAGATGGTTTTTTAGGATGCTGGATGGTGTTGTTTTCCTCACCTTAATCTGCTGTAGAAGTCAGGAGGTGGCAGAGCTCTGCAGCAGGGTTGATAACCACCTGAGGAAAGGCTTGTTGGAGCCTTCCTCCCATCCCCACTCCTCCTCTCTGCAGTCTGTTCCAGGAAGGAGCTGCTGGGATTAAATGTGCCTGCAGCCATAGGAGCAGCCTCAGCTGCTGGATTCAACTGTACATCTAAGCCATGGATCCATCCATGCAGGAGCTTTTCCACACCTCTGACCTGCTCGTGGAGGTGAAGCATTCCTGTCCAGCTCATTTCTCACCCTGGCACTCCTTGTATGTTCTTCAATGCTCTCCCTGAACCCAATGCTTGGCTACTTTGCAGTTTTCCCCTGTGGTCCTCACAGGATCACAGAATGTTAGGGGTTGGAAGGGACCTCTGGAGATCATCTAGTCCAACCCCAACCCCTGCAAGAACAACCTCCCTCATCTATCCACAGCCAGGTGATGATGCCCAAACATGTCTGGTCCCCACTGCTGACCCTGAACCAGCAGCTGTGCTGGCTCACAGAGCCAACAAACCCTGCTTTTGTCAACTGGAGGCTGTATTGTGGTGGAGACCCATCTAAGCTAGCTTTGGAGGAGGTGGTGGGAGCTGTGTGGAGAGTGAGAATTGAGCTGGTTTGTTCTTGCTGTGTGCTTTGATGGCTCTGCTGCCCAGCATGCAGCATGCTTCACCTTCTTGGACCTCACTAGAGCATGGTAGACAATCACTTCATCCTGCACTCACTCACTTGTAGCCCAGCCTCAGCATTGCTGTTGAGGTATCTTCATCTGTTGAGGGTTCCTCAGGCATGAGGACAACGCTGTGGTGTGCAAAGGGTTAACCTAGGGGCTTGTACAGTTCCAGCAGGGAAAGGCTCTGGCTGCACATGAAGAGAACATTTTTTGGAAGGGTCCTTCCCCTTCCCAGGCCCTGGCAGTTATCTGTGGGCTGACAACATGCCTGGAATAGAGAGACCTGCTGGACATTGACCCATCTGTGCCGAGCTCAGTTAGCTGAAGCTATCTGATTGGACTTGGCACAGCCTAATTAGCTCTGGACTGGAACCAGAAACTCAAACCCAAAGGCAGCTTGCAGGCAGACTAACCTCTGCTGCAGCTTGCTTGAGGAGGGGGAAAAGACTTTGCCAAGCCTCTTCTCTGCCCCAGGAAGGGAGAGCAAGCAACTAATCCTGTGTGCCCATCCTTCTGGCCATGGAGCTCCTGTTGAGGAGGCTTAGAGCTGCTTTCCTGCTCAGAGTGTGTTACTGGAGCCAGGGGAGGTCATGGAGGACTGGAGGCAGCTTTTTTCTCTTGGAAAACACTGTGTGCTATCTAGTTTCCAGAGGGAATTTAGAATCCTAGAATGGTTTGGGTTGGAAGGGAGCTCTGGAGCTCATCTAGTCCAACCCCCCTGCACTGGGCAGGGACATCCCCAACTAGAGCAGCTTGCCCAGAGCCCTGGCAAGCCTCACCTGCAATGCCTCCAGGGATGGCAACTCAACCATCTCCCTGGGCAACCTGGGCCAGTGTTCCACCACCCTTGTGGGGAGCAACTTCTTTCTACTATCCAGTCTAAATCTACTCATCTCCAATTTAAACCCATTGCCCCTTGTCCTTTCACTGCAGGCCTTTGCAAACAGGCCCTCTGCAGCCTTCTTGCAAGTTCCCTTTAGGTCCTGGAAGGTCACTAGTAGTTCCCCCTGAAGCCTTCTCTTCTCCAGGCTGAACAATCCCAGCTCCCTCAGCCTGTCCTAGGATCCTTTGCCCATCAGGGTTTCCAGCTCTGTGTGCTCTGTGAGCACTAAAGCACAAAAAAGCTGGTGGGAAGGGACCTCCAGAGCTTTGGTGACCAACCTACCACCAAGCCTGAGCTGAGAGTTGGGCATTTCTCCAAGGAGACTTGGAATATGGTGTTTCATGGGCTGCCCTAGCACAGCTCCCAGCAGCTCCAGGATGGCTCCATCCCACTTGGATGCTCATGAGATAGCATGGAGTGATTCTTAGGGTGTCCAGTGTAGGACCAGGAGTTGGACTTGGATGATCCTTCTGGATCCCTTCCAACTCAAACTATTGTGTGATTTCCTGACCAGCTGATATCTCATTCCCAAGCCAGGCTTGCAAGATCCCAGCTGAGAGATGAGAAGACCCCCACATGCTCTTGCAATCAGTCAGCAGCATCCCTTAAGGAAAACCACCGTAACTGATTTTCTGGGAAACCAGTTAGTGGTGTTGCCTTTTGCTGGTGAGGTTGTGGCTGGTGGCAGCAGAGCTTTGGGGTGTTGGGATGCCAGCTGCCCCAGCACCAGTTCAATTAAAGTCCATTATGCCAAGTGAGTGCTTGTAATTATCTCCAATCTGGATTAATGTGTGTGCACAGCACTGTAACAGGATCTGGCTGCCTGGTTACTTGTAGGCTGGTGTTCCTGGAAACCAGATGTAGAAGGAGATCTGGAATAGGTGGTGGCTCTGTCTTTCCCCCTTCTTCACCTCCTGCTGCAGTCTCAGAGCCTGAGGATGGAGCTTGTCCCATTAGAAGGATCTAGGACCTTCCGAAGTGATGTGGGTTGGTGGTTGCTCTCAGTGGTGAGCACAGACAGGAGCAGAAGAGCACCTGGGTAGTGCAGAGGTGCTGGAAGCCCTGCCAGTGCCTCTAGTCAATCCCCATAATTAGCAAATCCAGGGTAATGAAGCATTTCCCCCTCCCTACATCCAGGCCTCTATGCCTCTGGGTCCCATTCAGGAGAGGAGGACATGGGTTTCAGGTCATAGATCTCAAAGCTGGTGGCAGGGAGAGCTTTGGGCTGCTCCTAGGCCTTAGATCCCAGATCTCCTGGAGGAAGGCTATGGAAAGCTGCTGGCTTCTCTCTCCAGCTGTGGGGAGTTGCACTCTTTTAGCTGCTTCTGGCCCTGCCTGTGTAGGAGAGGAGTCTTTTAGGACTTCAAGGTAGCAGCTTCCTGCTTAGCTCCAGCTCTGAGACTCATCTCCTCTCCGTGTCCATCCTCTGCCCTGGATCTCAGCATGGGGATGAGAGCCAAGTCCCTGGGCTGATGAGGCAGCACATGCTTTGGGTTCACCAGGAGCCCAGCACGTGCCACATGTGTGTGGCTCATTACCAGCAGGTCCTGAGGGAGCTCCAAGGTGAGACCAAGCTTCTCCTCCTTCTCCTAGAGCAAGCCTAATGCTTTCAAGCTCCCCTCATGCCTGGCTGGATGCTGCTTGGCTTTTCAGAGCTCAGAGCATGTAGCACCCCCTCAAGGGCAATTAGATCACTTCCAATTTGCCTGGGAGCCCATAAAACTGCAATTGGATGTAATTAAAAGGCCATAATGAGCTTCAGCAACCTGTGGGACCACTGGGCTTTTGCTCTCACTCTGCTCTTTTTTGGAGGAGGTGAGTGTTTTAAGGGAGGATGGGGAAGGCCAAGCAGAGCTCCTCAGTTCCTGGGATGGATGGGATGAGCAGACATGGGCAAGCACTCACCACTGCTATATACTGCTGGTGCCCATTGGGGAGGGCTGAAGGCTCCTCCAGGTGCATCCCTTTGTCTTTGTAGAGCATCTCCCCCTCTGTTGGCATCTTTAGCTGCTGGTTTAGCTCCACCAATGTTCTTTGGAAGCTGGAAGGGTGCCAGCAGGTACAAGTCTCCTGGTTGTGTTTGGGGAAGGTTAGTGGCAGGGGATGAGCACAATAATGGGTTTCTCAACCCTTGCTCTTTGACAGTGAGGTCTTACCTCCTTTTTTGGGGGGTGAATGGAGCCCCAAGCAGGGTTTACCCAGGGAACTCCTAACACCACTGTGTTTGAGGCAAAGAGCTGGGCTGGGGGTGGGGGGGTCAACAACCCCCATCCCACTGAAAGCATGAGGTTTAGGGGAGGTGGACAACAAGTCCCCTGCTTTGGGCTGCTTCTAGCATGAGCTCATAAGAGCCACCACATTGAGTCCTTCAGCAAGCTGAGCTTCCCCCCCCCCAACCCCATCCCCTGCTGCCAGCCCAGGAGCCCTGGGAGCAGCAACTACACTGCACCTATTATTGCCTGTGCCTGCAGTGGGTTCCCAGCCAGTAAATTAGGGGCACTGGCTGAGCTGCTGACAGCAGAACAGAGCACATTGTAGGAGCCAGGGCAGCTCTTGGCCCTGGAGGGGTGAAATGGGAGCCTGTAATTTCTCAGGGCTGTTGTGACATCTTTGCACAAGCGTGTGATTGAGTCACATTTGCTTTATCAGCACAATCCTTGTTTGCCTGGCTGCACCCTCCCCCCTCCACCCAGCACCACTGCCAGGCTGGGCTACCCACTCCCCTCCCCTCCTCCTTTTTGGGCTTGCCTTTGCCTTTCCCTTCTCTCCAAGGGGCTCCTCACACTTTCCAGATGTCACAGCTCCTCTTGGCCTGCTTAGCCTTCTTCCTTTTGCCTTCTCCACCCTGCCTCCTGCCAAAGGGTGGGGGGGGGTTGGTTTGGAGACTGCCCCATGGGCTGGAGGGGATGCAAACCAAACTAAGATGAGTGAGGGGGTCTTCCCTGGGTGGGAAGAGGGGCACATCCTCCATGGGTGGGGAGATGGTTGTTGGTGGGGGGACAGGAAGCTGGGAGTGCTGCTGTGACAGAGACATTTCCTCCTGTGACACGGTGGCTCGTGGGGGAAGGAGGCTTCTGGAAAATTCCTCTTTCCAGTACTTCCCCCTCGGAAGTAGGAATAGCATCCGGCTCTGCCAGTGGCTCTGGGAGCAGGCTGCACTCCTACAAGGCTTCTGAGAGGCTAGGATGGGGGTTTTGAGGCAAAAGAAAGAGGACAAGAGTTGCCCCTGTGCTGAAGCTGAGGATGCTTGGTCAGCCTGGGTGTGTGGGGTCTGTGCCTCTCCTGCACACACAGGTCTGTAGTGGAGCTTTCCTCCTCATCTAGGCTAGCTCTGAAGCATCCCACTTTTTGGTCAGGGTCCTGCAATGGGAGGGTCACCAGACCTCTAGGTATCCAGAGTCTAGCAGGTGATGGAGTGGGTTAGAGGTGAGCATCTCCTAAAGGTGACCCTGTGGCTGCCAAAACGATGGGAATGGTGGTGAGCACGTTGCCTGGGGAGAGATCTCCAAATGCCAGCCAGCATTTGCCAGCCTGAGCCCACAGCTAAGACCACATTCAGCCTTTCTCTTGGTGCAGGAATGGTCTGGTGCTCCCTGAAAGTTGGAGTCAGAGGAGAAGATAAAACAGGGAAGGGAGAGAAAATAGGAGTGAGAAGCGATGTTGGAGCTGCAGAGACTGAGATGTCCTGGCTCTGCTCTGGGGGGTTAGGGATGCTGCCTGCTCTGCAGTCAGCTTTAGGGTGGGTACCACTTTGGAGAGCCCTCACCCACACTGTCCCGTGCTGCATCATCATCTGGGAGGAGAGCTGACGTGTTCCTAAACTGCAGGGCTGGGAGCTCAGGCTGGGGGAAGGAGAGCTTGGCATGCAGAGTGCCCTGGAAAAGCTGCTGCTAGGCACTGTGATGCTGCTGAGTTTCCTTCAGCCGTGGAAAAAAAAACCTGGAAAGGGAGAGTGCAACACTGGGCTCACTCCCAGCCCCAAAAGGTGCCCCTGCTCCTGGCTGGGTCTGGCAGTGGCTGTGCTGATGGGATTTAGCTGCCTCGGGTGGGAGGAGGGAGCTGGGGGTGAGAAGTTGTGTGGCTTTGAGGTTTTAAGTTTGGTCAGAGTGAAACCCATTGGAAGGAGGAACCCACCTAGAGCAAGAGATCAGCTCAAACTGAGTTTCTTCTCATCCCTGAGCAGCTCAAACCACCACAGCATCACCCAGGGGAAAGTGCTGAGTGAGGCTGAAGAAAGTCTCTCAAACCTCAGAGCACTTTCCCAGAGAGAAAGTGCACCTGGTGATTCTGAAATGCCTGCAAAAGAGACACTTTTGTGCCTGGTGTGCCCTGTGCAGACTTTGGGGAAGGTCTGAGGAGGATCTTCTCAGCTTTGGCTTTGTGCTCCAGTGCAGGAATGTAAGAAGGAAAGGAGATTTGAGGTGATTTTGGTTATTTTTGGTGAAATCACAGCCACTCAGGACTAACAGCCTTGCTTGCAATGTGGTGCAGTGCTCTTACATCCTTTTGCCTATAGCAAAAGGCAGCAAGGGATATATGGAGCCTTGGGATGGCCATTCCCAGGGGTGCCTCTGCCCTGCTCCTGCTGCTCAGGTGCTGTCAGGGGATGTCAGTTGTCTCTCCTTGCTGGGTAAAGTGCTGTGAATGCAGCTGAATGTGCTTGTGCTATAAGATGCTGCTTGTTTCATGGTTCCCCAAGGTGATTTTCAGGACTAACAGGCACTTTGCACTATGCAGGTCATCTCCCTGAGTTTGTCCAAGTCAGGCTCTGTCAGGTCCATGGCAGCAGCCAGCACTGGAAGGAGAGCAGGGAGATCTTGCTCCATCCTTCCTTCAGTTCTCAGCTGGGCTGGTGTAAACTGAGAGCAGACTTACTCAAGATTGTAGGCCAGGGGCTATTTAAATTCATCTGCTGTGAACATTCTGTTCACTCAGGGACAAAAGTGAGGACGTGACCTCTTGTGGTCACTCTATTCCCATGGCAATTTCCACATGAAGACTACAGACAAACCCTCATCTCCTGCCCAGATTTGCTCCCTGCCCATTGCTCTTAGCATCCTGCTTCATAGGTAGGGTTCAGGTTGTTTGCCACTAATGCCTTGCTTTGCTTTGCTGTGCTGGCTACTCTGGGGAAGGTGGAAACCTCCATCACTTGAGGTTCCTTGGGTGGAAAGCCCACAAGGAGATTTCTGGACTGCTTTTGAGGAATGAGAGTGAATCAGCAGTGATTCTCAGTTTATTTAGGGAAAGGCAGCACCTGCAGAGGCTCTGAAAGGAGGAACAGTGCCCTCAGTGCTCCAGCTACATGTAGATTCATGTGGATTTGGGTGTCAAGAGATTTGAGTGTGGTCAATGCCAAAGTGACTCTTGAGAGCAGAGGAGGAGGACATTGCTTAGAATCATAGAATTGTTTTGCTTGGAAGAGACCTTTAAGATCATCAGGTCCAACCTTGCTAACTCAGCATTGCCAGGTCACCACTAAACCATGTTCCTCAGTGCCACATCTCCATGGCTTTTCAACCACTCCAGGGATGGTGACTCCAGCACTGCCCTGGGCAGCCTGGGCCAGTGCTTAAACACACTTTCAGTCAAGAAATTGTTCCTAATATCGCACCTAAACCTCCCCTGGTGCAACTTGAGGCCATTTCCTCTTGTCCTATCCCTTCTTCCTTTGAAGAGACCAACCCCCACCTCACTCCAAGCTCCTTGTAGGGAGTTGTAGAGAGAGTGAAGGTCTCCCCTGAGCATCTTCTTCTCCAGGCTAACCAACCCCAGTTCCCTCAGCTGCTCCTCAGCACACTTGTGTTTCTCTAGACCCTTCAACAGCTTCCTTGCCCTTCTCTGGACACACTCCAGCACCTCAATATCCTTCTGGGAGTGAGGGACCCAAAGCTGAGGCCAGGATTGGAGCTGTGGCCTCCCCAGTGCCAAGAGGCTGCTCTCAGCAGCTCCAGATCCCTGCAGGGGTGACCTCTGAGGCCTGAGCCAGGGCTGACTCAAGGAAGGGAGTGGCAGCCCAAATTTAGAATTTCCTGCTGTTTCATACCCAGAATTGATCTGTTTTCTGATTAAAGGAGGAAGAGGTGCTGAGAAAAAAAAAAAATAAGAAGAAAAGAAAAAGCAAAGCAGAAGTGAGGAGGTTTGGGTAGCTTCCCAAAGCTCAGCTAGCCTCAGGGTTGGCTCCAGGAGCTGCTTTGCACCAGGATGGATTTCCACAGCCCCTTCTGATCCCACTGGGTTGGCTCCTAGGTCTACAGCCCAAAACTCCTGGCTCCAGGAGTCTGTGCTTTGAGATATGGTTTGGTTGGGTTGGGTTTTTGTTTTGTTTTGCTTTGTTTTTTTTTGACTTCCCCTCTCTCAGAAGCAGACAGCAGAGCCATCAAGCTGCTGAATAAACTCCCTGGCTATGTGAGGAAAGGTTTCTCCAGCCCAGCTAGGTCACTGTAGTTTTACTGGCAAAGCCTCTTAAGCATAAATGAAGATAATTCTGCTGAAAGCTTACACTGGTACAGTTTATTCTGCTACAAATGAGCTATCTTGGGCGGGGGGGGAAGGCAAAAAAAAAGCTGTTGTAATTGTTTCTGCTCTGAGAGGTTTTGTGGTCTAGAAGGGCTGTGATTTTAACCTTTCTTGCTATTGCCTTATCAGCAAAAGGCCTCAGGAGGTGTCAGGCAGCTGTAGATGTACCCTGAGCCAAGCAGCAATGCTGGAAGATTCTCTCATGCCCTGGGTGATAAAATGCACCAGGGAGCTATTGTGGAAAGGTGAGATGCTTTCAGCAACCACAGCTCCCAGCAGGTCCAACCTGTCCCATCTGAAGATCATGCAGGCAGAGGTGCTTGCTGGGCCACACTGGGGGAGGATTCTCCTGTTATCCCTAAGAATGCCAAGGGGATGGAAAAAGAGGAGTGAAGCTGCTCAGGGCTGTTTGGTATTGTCTGCTCTGGTCTGAGTGTCTGATGGAGCTGAAGGAGAATCCTTATGGTTGGAGAAGACCTCTGAGATCCTCCAGTCCAACCATTCACCCAACACCACTAAACCATGTCTCCTAGCACCACTGCTACAGGTTTTCTGAACACTTCCAGGGATGGTGATTCCACTACCTCCCTGGATCAATGCCTGATAAACCTCTTGGGGAAGAAATTCTTCCTAATATCCAATCTGAACCTCCCTTGGTGCAACTTGAAGCCGTTTCCTCTGGTCTTAAATGTTTGATGAAGATGTTTTCTTCCCTTGTTGAAAATTAATAGGAGTAAAAGTGTCTGTCATGGAGCCAGGAGGGAGAAAGAGAATACAAGGATGGTTGAGGAGTTGAGATGCTAGCCTGGCTTTGCCAATAGCTAGGATCTATTCCCAGCTTTGGTTCCAGTTTCCCACATGACCCTGGTGAAGGTCACAATGAGCCTGAGCTTGTGCCACCTGTGTCTGCCTCGTCAGGGACATGGCTCTCCCCGTGCCTCAGTTTCCCCACCTGTGAAGCACAGGGATGAAGGCATCCAGAAGAGCTCTTGCAAGGGGCAGGCTTATCTGCTAAAGGAAGAGGCACAGTGCCAGAAAAACAAGACCCAGGCTCTTTATCTGGAGGCCAGATCAAACCCCTCTAGCTCTGCTCTTCCACTGTGCCACGGTTGCAGCAGAAAGCACGCACAGGGCTCCCTGTGGCCTCCGAGCTCCATCACTTGAGGTGAAACATGTGGCCCTGTCCTAAATGTCTTATTCTTTGGGATAAAACTCCCTTCCAGAGTTTGTGGCTGGAGGCTTGGTGGTTTAGAGAGAGCACAAGGAGTTTCAGTGGCAGTTCTTGTGCTGCTGAAGAGCTCTCTGGTTTCTGATCTCCCTGATGCCATGGGGCATCTGCTGAGACAGAGAGAGAGCTTCTTGTGTTCCCACAAAGGATGCACAGAGAAAAAAGCTGCAATTGCTGGGTGGGGCAAGAGGGGAAATGCTTTGAAAACTTCTTTTTTTTTATCTATATATTTATTTTTCTTTAATCATTATTCTTCAGAAAGAGGTAGGGGTTTTATTTTGGTCTGGACTTAGTCACACAGCCCAGCTTTCAGTGGCAAAACTAGACAAGAAAAGTGAAATAGTCTGACACTGCTTGGACTGAAAATGTGTTTGGGAAAAGACTTCCCATGTTTGCTGCAATCCAAAGGGTCTCCTTTGGTTTGGGAGTTTATTTGTTTTTGTGAAGGATATTTCTTCAAGCTCAGCTTTTTGGCTTTTTAAGTGTATTTTTTTCCCTCTGCTCCTTTACCATTCAAAGTCCTATAGGATGCTTGTGATGAGCAAGGAGGGTGGACTTCTCATGTCCAGCTCCTTATCCCCATCTCTCCATCCTGACTTAGTGGTTTCCCACTGGGAATGTTCCCCCTGGAGCTGGAGTTTGGCAGCATCTGCATGGAGTTGCCTCAGGTGGACTCTTTGGTTTTGATAAGGCAAAAAGAAAACCCAAAGCCTTTTCCATAGTTGCTAGTTGGTTGGAGGGAAATGTTTCCTATCTCTGCTGCTCTTCCCATGGGATTTGGGGCTGTGGAGGAGGAAAAGTTTGGATGAGGAGTGAAAACATCGCAGTGTCTGAGGAGTTGCTTTGAGCTGGACTTGTGATGCTCTGAAGGAGTTCAGGTCTGGGTCAGATTTCAGTGTGTTTGGCCAAGGCTTTGGGGTGAAAACACACCCAGATGTGTCCATGCCTGTATACACTTCTCCCTGATGGATCTGTTCCAGGCAGGGTTACTCCTCCTTTCCTCTCCTTTCCTCTGTGTTGTGGGCAGGATCAGTCTTTTCTCCAGACCAGCCCTACCACACACCTCCAGTTCCTTGCTGGCTGCTGGGAAGCAAAGCCTGGGAACAGGATGGGTGAGGGGAGCTGGCTTGGGGATGGGGAGCTCCTCTGGTACCCAGGGGATGGATATTTGGGGAGAGGTGCCAGCCCTGCACGTGCTTTGCTTTCTGATATGCTTGAGTAGGCATGGGCTGGCCGCCAGTAACCTGCCTGTGACCTCTCCTGCCTTAAATATTCAGGATCTTTAAAAGGAAGGACTGTGCTTCCCTGCCTTCCCTTTGCCAGCAGGTCAAGTGCCTGTTTCCCCTGGCCGGGGGATCCAGCTCATCCTTGGAAGGTCTCCAGTCATCACTTTGTCTGAGGAGGTGTTTCTGGGGATCCTGCAGAGGATCTCAGATCCATGGCTGCTCCAGAGTGAGCTCCAGCCTTTCCCCCAGGATCTGGGATGGCAAGGAAAGCACAGCCCCCATCCCAGCTCTCTGAAGCACATGGCAGCACCCAGCCCTGCTCCTCCTTCCATTCATTTCTAGTGGATTTACCAGAAAAAAGCAGAGAGCTGGGAAGCAAGAGTTCTGCTGTGCTAAACTCCAGGAGCAGAGCTCCAAATTCTTAAGGGATTTCTGGGGGTTTCTGTTGTACCTCCATGAGTGACATGAAGGTCAGAGGTTGTTTTCTATGGCCAGACCCCCAGGATCAGGAGTGGCCAGAGGCATGGGCAAGGCACAGGCAGGGCGATAGTGGTGGAACTCTGGGTGCAGCAGTGGGATGTTGGGTGCATGGTTTTGTGAGATGAGCATCACTGACTTGCTAGACCTTTGCTTCCTTGTGCTGGGATTTCCTCACAGGGTTGGAGATCTCCAGGGAAGATTGCTGGGGGTTCAGCAAGCCTGTTTCCTACTGTTCCTGTGCTTATTGCTCCAGTGTTTTGGGGAGAGAACAGACCCCATAGGGGTGACTGAATGCAGTATTTCCTAGCATTTCATGAACCTTGGAGCCTGTAGCCAAAAGCAGTGGCTCCTAGACTCTGCTGTGAACAGCCCCTGGCCAAGCAGCCATGCTGGTACCTTCACCTCTCTGAGCCTGTGTTTGCTGGTGTGAACTGGGGGAGGTCCTGATGGGTGTTGGGGTGAGCAGTGGTGATGCCATGGGTCCCCTTGCCCTCTCTATCCATCCACCCCTGCTGCCTTCCATCAGCTTCTCCTCCCAAGCCCAGGGGCCAGGAGCCAGCCCCTTCCTCACTGGGGATTGTTTTGCAAGCAGCGTGACAGGATGAGGAGGAAATGTGCCAGGAATGGCTCCATGGCTCCTCTGGAGAGAACTGGAGGCTATTTTTAACACCACCACCCCCCCCCTTCCCACCCCATCCCACCTCCTCCTACTCCCCAGGGACCATGGAGCTGCTGGGGCATGGGCAGACATAGCCCATGGCTGCTGCCTGCTGAGAGCTGCCCCTCTGTCCCTAGGCAGCAGGGAGCTGTGGTTCTCCCTCACCCACAAACCCAAACTTCCCCAGCCCATGCTGCATGTATCCTGGATGGGCACACAAAACACACATGCAGCTGCACAACCACTCTCTTGCCACCAAGCCCTGATAAATCTCTGATAAATCTGATTTAGCCTCAGATAATGCAAGCTCAGCAATGCTCTTAGATGCAATGTGGGCTTTTGGAAATTGTTCTGTGTGTAGACAAGGAGTTGGACTCAAATGATCCTTGTGGGTCCCTTGCAAGTCAGGATGCTCTATGATTCTACCCTGTAGCATAGAGAGCATCTGTCTGCTCCCATGGTGGAGCTGCTGCCCCTATAGTGATGCTGAGAGCTGGGCTCTGGAGGTGCAAATGCCCTCAGCTCCTGTCTTAATGCCTGTGCAGGTATTCTAGCAGAAGGTGGTTTGGGAATTTCAGGGGCAGATTGCAAAGCAGCCCCTGGGCAGGAACTGCTGCTCAGGGCTTGCTGCAGCCAAGTGTCAGAGCTTATCCTAGATGGGAGACTCAGCCCTGTTTCTCTCTTCCTTCTCTTAACAGATTTCTCCAACCAAGTGAATTCCACATCCCTGAACTCTCCCACGAGCCGGGGGCCCATGGCCACCCCATCCCTCCATCCATCCATTGGGCCAGGCATCAGCTCCTCCCTGGGCTCTCCAGGTCAGCTGCACTCCCCCATCAGCACCCTGAGCTCGCCCATCAATGGCATGGGACCTCCCTTCTCCGTCATCAGCTCACCCATGGGCCCGCACTCGATGTCTGTCCCCTCCACCCCCACCTTGGGATTTGGCACCAGCAGCCCACAGGTAAGGGGAAAAGGGGCTTGGGATGTTACTGCTGCTTATTTAGCTGAAGAGAAGCCACTTCCATGGGTTTCCTGAGCCAGAACCAGCTCTGATCTCCCAGTTGCAAGCTCCCCGCTCACAGGAGGCAAGCACAGGGAGATAAACCCCATGGCAGGGACATAAACCCCATGGCAGGCAGCACAGGCAGGCACCAAAGGGAGGAGAAGAGGAGGAGCCCAAGGTGGGGAAGGCATCATCCTGCTCCTCTGGCCACAGCTGGGTGACTGCAGTCACCTTTGGGGCAGCCCAGGGTGGGCTACAAGGGAGCAGCACAGCCAAAGTCTGACCATCCATCAGCTCGCATTGCTTGCCCCTTCACCCCTGCCCTTTCTATCCCTAGATTGGGATTGAAAGGGGAACAGTGACTACCTCTAGGTCACCTGGAGGGAGCTGATGTAACTGTGGCAGGAACCAGAGCCACGCCAGGAGTGTCTGCACCCTGTGCTCCTTACCCAAACAACCCCATCCCTTCCTTGGGTAGCGACACAACCTCTCCAGGGCTAGCAGATGCCAAGGGGTCCCTTGCCCCTTTCTCCTGGCAGGGGAAGGAAGGGCTGCTGTTTGCTGGCTGAAGATTATGTCAAAAATAAATAAATAAATAAATAAAGCTCCAACTAGTGAGAGATAAGCTGGGTTTAAAAATAGCAAGCTTGGGGCATGCTGGCCACCTGTTGCTGGCTGCTGGCACGGTATATGTTTAGTAAAAGGGCAGATTAAGGAATTGGCCACCACCTGCCACTTGCTGGGGGTTTATTTATTCCAAGCCCTCTCTGGGAGTCAAGCACCTGCCAGCACCTTTATTTTTAAATATTGGCCTGATTTATTTCCAGAGATACTAGGTTTTTCTACCCAGGGCTAAGCTGTGGTTGAGTTTCATCCATCCCCTTGGGGCAGCCATGCCCATGATCCAGCATCCCTAGGATCCAGCATTACCATTGCTAGCTGGGGACAGCTTGATTTGGCCTTTGATGGGCTGCTTCCATGCAGGATCCATCCTGTGACCCTTACAGATGTGCAAGGGGCTGGGTCCTGGTGTGGGAGATGAAGGGTGTGGGTGGACATGCCACCACCTCCCTCCCCATGGCTGAGGAAGAGGAAGTGAAACGATGCCTGGGAAGGGGCAAGCAGAGCAAAATTAGCAGGGAGAGCACCAGAATAGTGAGGAAGGGAAGGAGTGGGAAGGAGGCATGTGAAGCAATGCAAGGGTGAGCCACAAGTGGGGGAGGAAATAGGGGAAGGGACGATACATCCCCAGCATCAAGACACATTTGGCTGGAGAAGAGGCAGGGGAACCAAAACAAAACCCAGCCACAGGGCAGAAAGAGGAATTGAGAGCATGGTCAGATGGTGCCAGGGAAACCAGCTAGCAGTGTGGCAGCTCCAGCCCTCTCAGCACGGTGCAAGCTCCTGTCCTTTGCTCAGGGACTTGTCTTAAGTGGTTTTGCTAGAGGTGACAGTTAGGAGGTCTTCAGCCTAATGGTTTCTGCCATCTGTTCCCTGTCTGGGCGCATTAGGTCCTTGTCCCCATTGCTAGAGAGGTGCCTACCTGGGCTCATAGAGGAGGAAGAGGAGAAAGAAGAGGAGGAGGAGGAGGGGGAGGGGGAGGTAAGGTAGTGGTGCTGATGCTGAGAGGGGAGCTCAGCCTCCTGCTTTGACAGCTCACCGGCTGCTGAGGTGCTGGGGGTAATGAGGCGTGTGACCCCCACTGGCAGGCAGGGATGGCACTGATGGAAGGTGCTTTGAATCAGATGGCAGATGCCACTTGCCATCAGGCCATGCCTCATCACCTCTGGAAAGCCAGCAGAGCAGAAGGACATGGGGTGTGTGAGGTGTGGTGGGGTCCTTCAAGCTGGGTCCCCTCCACCCCAGCTTTTGCCAGCAGCAGGGTGAGAAGGAGCTGTCAGCTTCCCAAAAGTCAGGGTGGTTTTCCTTTCCCCTTTGGTTTTTGGTGGAGGTGAGGAGCAAGCTAGCAGCCCTTGGGGTCAGCACTGGAGGATGCTCTAAGCCTTCCCTCCAGCACTGTGTGTGCTTGCCAGGACCTTGCAGGGTTTCTAAATGCAAGCCCCCAAATCACCATCAAATCAGGCTGTATCCAAGCATCTAGGGAGGCCCCAGAGCCCCTCAGTTTGGGGATGCTGCCACTAAACTGGGCTGAAGGTGAGGTGTGAGCTGAAAGCAGGCGTGGGTTTGCTTTGGTGAGCATGGTCCCAGCTGGACTGGGAGGCTAGACCCTGAGATTTAGCACATAGTTCAACCCTCCTACCTAAAAATTTTGGGAAAACAGGGCAGAAAAGGAAGGGCTTTTCAGTATGAGCTGAAAGGGAGGGACTGTCCACAGGACTGCAGCCACCCCAGGCATGGCTGGCAGCAGCTCGTGGTGCCCGAGGCGAGTGAGGAGAGATCAGACATGGCATTAGGCTTTTCCAGAGCCACTCTCTGCCTTTGCACAAAGCTCTTTGTAAGGGTGCCTGGGGAACCAGGGAAGGGGTTGGCTTTGGGAAGAGGAATAAAGCTCTGCTTGTCAGAAGGGACAGGATTTGGTCCTGAGTGCAATGATCTGAAGAGGGAAGAGAGAGGAGCCGAGGAGGCTTGGCATCAGTGGGGAAGCAGAGTACTAGTTCCTCCCTCATCCTTGCTCACTGCTGAGCTGGAGTTGTCCTGCCCTGGAGCAGAAGTGCTGTGCCAAGATGAGGGGCTGCTGCCTCCCCTCCTGCCTCCTGCCTGCCTGCACGTGCTGCTGGTTTCACTTGCCAGCCAGGAGAGGAAGGGCTGGGGCAGGCGCCAGGCTGCTCTGGGAAGCCTGAGCTGCATGTGCTCCTTCTGCTGAGGAACTGATGACTTCCCCCACGCCAGCCTGGGGCTGACTCAGCTCTGGCCAAGGCATCCTGCTGATGCACAGGGCTGGGGAGAGTGGCTGGACACCCCCACAGCCTGCTGGGCTGGCACAGGGGCACGCTTCCTCTGTCTTGCCCTGCTCATTGTCACCCCAAGATGCTCTTGGAGAGGGTTCCTCTATCTTGCCCTGCTCATTGTCACCCCAAGATGCTCTTGGGGAGGGTTCCTCTATCTTGCCCTGCTCATTGTCACCCCAAGATGCTCTTGGAGAGGGTTCCTCTATCTTGCCCTGCTCTTTGTCACCCCAAGATGCTCTTGGAGAGGGTTCCTCTATCTTGCCCTGCTCATTGTCACCCCAAGATGCTCTTGGGGAGGGTTCCTCTATCTTGCCCTGCTCATTGTCACCCCAAGATGCTCTTGGAGAGGGTTCCTCTATCTTGCCCTGCTCTTTGTCACCCCAAGATGTTCTTGGAGAGGGTTCCTCTATCTTGCCCTGCTCATTGTCACCCCAAGATGCTCTTGGGGAGGGTTCCTCTATCTTGCCCTGCCTGTTGTTCCCCCTAGATGCTCTTGGGGTGCTGCTTGAGTAGACTCTGGGGGCTGTTGGGGCTGGAGGGAGTGCTGGTGAAAGGCTCATCTTCAGCAGGCAGCTGATGGCCTCTGCCCTCACTCCCATGTGGCAGTGGCAGGTGACATGAGCCATAGCCAGCAACTGCACCTGGGAAATGGTTCCCTGTCCCACAATGTGTATTGGGAGGAATTCCTGCAGCTGGTGACCCTGAAACCACAGAGGGATCTGTTGCAGCAGTGCTGCCTGGAGATCCACAGATCCCAAAGGGAGATGCTTCTGCCTGGGGACCTGCTCATCCCTTCCTTCCCTGCCCTATCACAGCATAACCAAGCAGCAGCTAAAGCCCAGAGCATCTCCCTTGGTGGCACAGTGGCCCAGCTGCCTTTGATTCATCATCTGGCAGAGGCAGGAGAGGGAGGCAGATCCATCCTATTTCTCCAGGGTGGGTTTACCTTGCTCTGTTGTGTGGTAGTTAGTCATCTGCCTGCCAAATATTCCCTACCAGCCTGGAGACTTGAAAGCTGGAGGAGAGGCTGCTCTGCCCTAACTGACAGATCACAAGCCCTGGGACTTCCCTGAATTAATCTGTGACAAGTGCAGTTGCTGAGTGTCTCTATTAGGGGAAGAGAAGCACAACAAACCAAAGCACAAATCCTGCCTATCCAACCTGGATTTAGAAGCTGGCAGGGATGGAAGCTCTATGACAGTCCCTGGCAGGCTAGAGGACAGCTGCAGTAATCCTGGCCAGCACCAAAAGCAGCTCTCCCATCCATTTCCACACCTCCCTGATCCTTCCCTAGGCTGGGCAAGGTTGCTGTGAGCTTGTCTATCTCTCCGTGCCTCAGTTTCTCTCTGTCAGAGGGGGAATCACAGCCCTGCCTTCCTGCACTGGGTGATGTGGGAATCAGCTCAGGAATCCTTCTCTCCAGACCAGTGCCACAGAGCTATGCCAGCATCCAGCTCCCAGCCTATTCTCCCCTTCCTTCACTGACTCTTGAGGACTGAGCTCACCAGAGGTGTGTGGACAGGCTACTGGAAGTTGCAGGGAAGTGTCCCACCCAATCCAGCTCTGGAAAGCCAGAACCCTACAACATCTGGGATCTGTTTATTTGCTCTGAAACTTTCCTTTGGCGAGGTAAAGCTAAAAGGATGTCTATAAATTGCAGAGGGAAAGCAAGAGTGTCCTGGCCTTCATCATCCCTGCAAGCACTCACTCCCAGCCAGCAGCTCTCCCTTGAACCATCTCTGCAAGTCATCTTCCCCTGCTCTGCATCCTGAGGCAACATGAAGCTGGACTGGCTTGTGAGCACATGGTGGCCATGCAGTGTGTGTGCCATGAGCAAGGCTCTGGCAGTGCAGGAGCAACTCACCTTCCCCTTAGATTGTGCAGGAGCATCCTTCATGGGGCAGTTGGGGTCAGCCCTGCCTGGCTCTTGGCAGTGCTCCTGTATCCCTGTTCCTTCTGCCCTGGTGGCATCCTGCTTAGAGCCAGGCTGGCTTTTATGGCAGGGGAGCAGATGAGTGCTTGTGCCTTTGGTTTCTAGACTCAGGTGCCCAAATCCTCCTCTTGCTTCAGCTTTGTAGGTGGGTGCTTCCAGCAGTTCTTGTCCTCTGTGTGGCTTTCCTGCCACAGCCCCATGGCCCTTGCTCCCCACTGAGCTCTGTGCTTCTCTCTTGGCAGCTCAACTCACCCATGAACGTCAGCAGCTCAGAAGACATTAAGCCACCCTTGGGGCTCAATGGAGTCCTCAAAGTGCCAGCACATCCCTCAGGAACGATGGCCTCCTTCACCAAGCACATATGTGCCATCTGTGGGGACAGATCTTCAGGTAAGGTTGGTGCCTACCCTGGGAAGGGCTCACAGCAGCATGCTCATGTGTGGATGCCCTGGGAGAGAGAATGGAGAGGGTTTGCAAGGCTCCACAGCTCCTTGCAGCATAGCAAACACAGACAAGGACTCTCCATGTGGAGAGGAGCCACCTGTGCCTTCAGAAGAGGAGATGGAAAGCCCCTTATTGACCAGCCTCCCCCAGCCTGTCTGCTCTGAGCTGAGTAGATCTCAGGGCTCTACTTAGCAGTGCTGTTACATCCACAGCCTGTCTGAGGGCAAGGCATTAGTGAGTGTCTCTCTCTCTCTCTACCCAGCCTTTGATCCCTTGTGGTATCATCACACAGCACCAGATTAAAAGCTGAGCTTCACATGGAGTCTCCCCACCCATGGGAGATGAAGATGTGCTAATTCCCTTGATTCTCCTGCTGGTTTCAAAGCTTTCTGCTCCAAAAGTGCTCTGGTTGTCTGGTTTGTGAGGTCCTTAGGGACACCTCCAGCTCCCATTGAGCTCCAGGGCTGAATGAGGAGGGTGGAGATGGGGTGCAGAGCATGGTCATGGGTCTGGTATGGGGAGTTTGGCTGAGCCATGTGGGGAGAGGAGGTTCCTGTGTTTCACTGCTCCCCCTGATTGCCCACAGAGGTTGTGGCTGCCCCATCTCTGGCAGTGTTCAAGGCCAGGCTGCATGTGGCCCTGGGCAACCTGGTCTAGTGTGTGGCATCCCTGCCCATGGCAGGAGGGTTGGAACTAGATGATCTTTAAGGTCCTTTCCAACCTGGGCCGTTCTATGATTCTGATACTTGGCTAAGAAGTGCTGAGGGCTTTTCCTGGGTATAAAGCAGGTTGTAGTCCATAGAAGATGTCCTGATTTCATGCAAGCCAAGTCAAGGTGAAGCCACTGCTCTTCAACTCCTCTGCATAGCTCCGAGAAAGCTCTGCTCCCTGCCAAACACAACTTTGGGGAGCAGCAGGTAGAATCCTAGAACAGTTGCAGCTGGAAGAGACCTTGAAGCTCATCAGTGCAGCCTTTGTCCTAGCCCTATCAGCTTGCTAAATGATGCTCCCAATGCAACATCTACCTGGCTCTTAAACACCTCCAGGGATGGGGACTCCAGCACCTCCCTGGGCAGCCTGTTCCAATGGCTCACAACCCTTGCAGCAAACAAATTCCTCCTAATGTCTAGCCTGAACCTCCCCTGGGGCAATTTCCATCCATGATCTTTATGGCGACGGAGAGCAAAGCAGGGAGCTGAGGACACTCAGTGAGTCCTTTTAACCTGAGTTGGATCCCTCTCCCTCCCTTCTGGCAGGTAAACATTATGGGGTTTACAGCTGTGAGGGCTGCAAAGGCTTCTTCAAGCGCACGGTGCGGAAGGACCTGACCTACACCTGCCGCGACAACAAGGACTGCTTGATCGACAAGCGCCAGCGCAACCGCTGCCAGTACTGCCGCTACCAGAAGTGTCTCGCCATGGGCATGAAGAGAGAAGGTAAGGCAGACATAGCACCCATGGGTGCTGCAGCTTGGTCCTTTGCCTTCATCAGGAGGTTGCAGCAGGCTGCTGCTTGTTGGCAGCACCGTGTGTGTGCCAGAAGCACCGCGAGCATCACCGCGGTTCGGCTTCATTCAGCTTCCTTTCAGGGAGTTGGAGAGAGTGAGAAGGTCTCCTCTGAGCTTTCTTCTCTCCAGACTGAACGTCCTCAGTTCCCTCAGCTTCTTCTCTAGACCCTTCCCCAGCTTCCTTGTCATCCAATGTTAGGATAAGAGGGAATGGGAGCAAGTTGGAGCAGAGGAGGTTTAGTATTAACACGAGGAGAAACTTGTTTGCAGTTTGGGTGCCAGAGCACTGGCCCAGGCTGCCCAGGAGGCTGTGGAGTCTCCTTCTCTGGAGATGTTCCAGAGCCACCTGGATGCATTCCTGTGTGACCTCGTCTAGGTGCTCCTGCTCTGGCAGGGGGGTTGCACTAGATGATCTTTATAGGGCCCTTCCAACCCCTGACATTCTGTGATTCCTTACCCTTCTCTGTTCACACTCCAGCACCTCAATGTCCTTCTTGGAGTGAGGAGCCCAAAACTGATGATAATATATTGCTTTTGATAGAAACACAATGCAGAGCTGGAACCTCCAAGGAACTCCACCAGGCAAAGCTTGGGATGTTCATGGTCCCTTCCCCACACTCACCCGTAAAAATATATGTTTGATAGAGGGTTTCTCTGGGACAAAGAAAAGGTGCTCCTTGGAGCCATCGCCATGGAGCAGCTGCAAGGTCTCCCAATTCCACCTGCTCTGCCCTTGTCTCACTCCTGTCTTTCTTGTCCTGTCATTTCCATCTTGGTGGGAAAGAGAAAATCTCTAATCTTAAGATTGAGACATCCAGAAATGCCTCTAAGGAGGAGCAGCACAGTGCAGGCACAATGCTGCCTGTGTCAGGGGAGGTATTGCCCTGGGTCCTTTGCAGAGCCATGGAGCACACTGGATCCTGTGGGACATGTGCAGCAGGAGGAGGAAAGTCTCATCTCTAACCACAGGAGACTCAGGTAGCTAAAAAGAAGCCAAGAAGTCTCTTGTGTGTTCAGAAGCAGCAGCACTTGCTTCTCAGGGGAGAAATGCAGATGGAGATAGATGTAGGGCAAACCTTGGCATTGCTTTCCTTTCAGGCCCAAAGTTTGTAGGGAAGGGAAGACCAGCAGTGATGATGCTTTAAGTGCACTGCCATCCTGTGCTTAGGTCCCTGCTCCATGCCTCTCCTTCAGGGTGATTGCATGGGCAGGGATGGGTCCCTTCATTAATTGCTAAGTGATGGTGGAATTCCCCAGGGAGCACATAGAGGATGAGGACTCTGTTAATTCATCTTGATGAGGATTATCACAATGAATGCCAAATGAATTCATAACCATCAGCCAATTATTTCCAAGTGTGACAGATGGGATCTTCCTCACTCTAGCTGTGCACTCAGGCTGATCTTCTGGTGCTGGTGCTGCAGGAGGACAGCTTCAGAGAAGGGCAGACAGGTGATGCTGTGGCAGGCAGGAGATGTTTTGAAGTATAATCCCCATGTAGGGAAAGCTGGAATATCTCCCCCAGTCCCCAAATAAAGCTCTCTAAAACTCACAGTGTCTTGTGGAAGCTTTGGAGATGTGGAAGTTAGGCATTGACCCAGAGCAATGGTGGAGTCACCATCCCTGGAGGGGTTGAAAAAACAGAGAGACGT
Source organism: Bucco capensis (assembly GCA_013396975.1). Taxonomy (NCBI): domain Eukaryota; kingdom Metazoa; phylum Chordata; class Aves; order Piciformes; family Bucconidae; genus Bucco; species Bucco capensis. The sequence goes on from VWZO01008626.1 coordinate 115,172, forward strand.
GGTACTTAGGGACATGGGGGTGATACTTTGATGGTTGGACTTGATGATCTGTGAGTCTGTGGTGTGTGTATCTTGTTTTGCTGCTCCCTGTGAAAAACAGCTAGCTAGGTCCTGCCACTGTGTCTGTGGTGATTGAACCTCCTGGACTTGCAGCTACAATAAATAAGCAACTAGGAACATTTTTCCCCTCTGGATTGCTGCCAGCTGTGTCAGGCTTTGGTTTTTGTACTCTTGTCTCCCACTGAATACCAAAGAGTCAACAAAATGAAGATTACCATCAGGGATCTTGAGTAATGCAAGGATTATTATGGGGGGGGAGGAGGAGAGGGGGAGGTGGCTGTTTGCATCCAGCAGCATAACTCTCTCTGCTTGATCTGTTCCTCCTTAGGGTCTAAGGTGTCTGTGCATCAGCAGCTTTGCATTTGAAAGGGAGAAAGTGGGAACTGCCAGTTGAGTTTGGGAGGCAGAGGTCTTGGGAGAGTGAAAACTGAGGGTTCTGGGGTAAAAGGGCCCCTAGGATAGGGATAAGTTGAGAGGTGAAGGGTGGTGGTGATCGGATGCCTTGCCGCGCGTCGCTCGCTGGTGTGAGGAGCTCCTGGCCCCACCACTGCTGGATCACCCAGCCAGCAGGAAATTCCAAGGAGGAGCCCTTTCTCATGCTCCTGCTGGCTGCCCTTGGAAGGCTCACAGGGAACAGACGTTGGGAACTGCTCAGGCCAGCCCTCCTCGCTCCAGCATCTCCATCTCCCACCTCCTCCTTCCCCCTCCAGCGCTGCCTCGGGGCAGGAGCAGCTCCTCCTGGCTCTGGAGGTAACCTGCTGGGCTCTCCCTGCAGGGCTAGCACTTGGCCAGCTGAAGCCTGCAGCCTGAGCATGCTGTGGAGCTCTGGGTTTGATGCCAGCTAGGTAGAATGGAAGTTGCTGCATTTCCTCTTGGAAGCTGGTACCTGTCCTCCTGCTGTGACTCAGGTTGTGTGACTGAGCCCCAAAAGCATTCCTAAATCCAGGTGCAGAACCCCTCAGTGGTGGTAGCCTGGGTACAGCTGCAGCTTGCCTCCATCAGCTGCTGTGACATGATCCAGAGTCATGCTCTGAGGAGCCAGGATGTCTTCTGTTTGTTTGCATGCCTGGTCTCTGACTTCACAGAATCATTAAGGTTGGAAGAGACCTCTAAGATCATCAAGCCCTCATTAAACTTCACTCTTCCTCTTTCCCCCCCTCTAGCTTACACTGCCATTGAACTGGGGGCTGTAATCTGGGAGAGGTTTGACTTGCAGCATTGCAGGGAGTGAAGGACTCTGGCCTGCAGCTTGCAGACCTCCACATGTCTCTGGGAAGCTGCTCAGATATATCACTTAGTCCAGAGGGACCCAAATTTCCCTCTGTTTTAACTGAGCTGAGCCATGGCTGGTGCATCCCCCCTGCATCCTCCCAGAGCATCTCTTGGGACCAGCAGCAGCAAGAGGAGCCTGGGGAGAAAGAGCAGGAATTCAGGTCTCCAAGGCACTGTCCCAGTGAATGGAAAAGCAGGCAAATGGCCATCTCCTAGTGAAGGGGCAGAGGTCAAGAGCACAGTTATTTTTAGCACTAATTTGGGAATGGAAAATGTCTTCCAGCTTAATGAGCTTCTTTCTTATATCCTTTTAAAGTGCTGCTCTTTAAAGCAGCTGTTTAAAGGATGCTGGGGTTGGGGTTTTGTTGTTGTTGTTGTTTTTAAGGATACTCTTAGGTTGAGGAAAAGGATCTGCTTTGTGATTGCTTCTTGTTGCTTCAGCAGTGTTGCTGTTTGCTTTGACCTCGCAGGCTCTGGCTTGGGAGAGAAGAGTGAGCTGGTGATTTGTACTCTTGTGTTTCCAGATGTGGACTGAGTGCTTGCAGAGATTTCAAGCCACTTTTTAACACCCTGAAGGCTTGGTTGGTTGGTTTGTTTGTTTTGTATCATCATAGTTGAAAAGATTGGAGAACTCACCGTTTCTTTCTTGTGCCTCAGCTTTGAGGTTCTTCACAGTAGTAGAAAGTAGCATCCTTGAACAAAACAAGGAGGCACAGGAAAGCAAAGAAGAGGAAACACTTTCTGAATTGATTTCTTCAGCTCTTGTGGCATTTTTGGTACCTGAGGCAAAAGCACTTCAGGATGCTGATGATATACAGTGAAGATGGAGCTTCATTACAAGGCAGCAGAGCCCAATAAATTCCACTTTTAGCAAAATGGAGATCTCCAATAAACCTCCACCCAGCTGATCAGAAATAAAGCAGCTCAAGCTTGGAGAAGATTGATCAGGTTTGGGGCTTGGAGAAGATTGATCAGGTTTTTTTCTTGCTGCTTGTCCTGCATCCATCTGAGACAAGCTCCATCACTTGTGTAGCTGAGGCAGTAACTGAGTGAGAGGAGAGGGTCAGGCTGCTCTTGCAGAGCCCTTGCCAGCCTTTCCCTCCTCCTGGGGAGCAGCAGGGATGTGTTCTCCAGCCTTTCACCTCATTATCACCATTCTCATGGCAAGAAGAGCAGGAGAGCCCAGCTGAGGGTTGGAAAGGTCCTTGTAGGTCATGCTGTCAAGTGCCTTGTTAGCACTCTGTCCTTTAATCCTCTTCCCAAGGTCCTGTTGAACACAAGCTGGATGGCTCCAGAGCCAGAGGGGCCAAGGATCAATCCCATGGGCAAGAAGAGGGAGCTAGGAGCAGAACCAACTCCCCTCAATTGCCACAGTGTCCTGTCCTTGCTAATCAAGTGAAGCATCATGTGTGAGAGCCCAGAGGTTGTGCTACAAGGAGAGAGTTTGGGCTTGGAGGAGATAGTCACAGAAACTCTCAGCTTTTTGGTCTTTAGCCTGGCAGTTTCCAACTTAGGTGGAAGGAGGAGGAAAAAAAAATCCAGCAGAATCACTCTAGAACTCAATGCTTTAATGATCTTTGTAAACTTTCCTGTATTCCAGGGATGGAGCACCATCCCTCCTGGCACACAAGACTTCTGGGAAGCCTGGAAGAACAAGGTATTCCCATTTGACTCTTAGCAGCAGCTCCCACAGGGAGAAGGCTCTCTTTTCTAAAGGATAAATTAAAAGAGAAAGGCACAGAGAAAGCAAACCCAGCTCCCAACCCAAATCCCTGTGAGAAAGGTGCTGTGGGCATCTCCACTGTGCTTTGTTTGGCTATTCCCTGGTGGGATTGGGGAGCAGACTCCAGGGACAAACTCCTAGGTCATCTTCTCACTGCTGAAGATGTTCCTTCACCTGAACATCCCATAAAGCATGATTTTTAAGGGAATAAAAGCTGTTTTGCTTGAATTCTTGCCCCTTCCTTCCCTCCCCCTGCCCCACTTGAGATTTTGTCCTAGAAACAAGATGCATAATGCCCATTTTTATGTTGAGGTAGCAGTGGTATCCCTCAGCATCTCCAGCTTGTCAGGTCCTCAGCAGCTCTGGAGAGATCCTGAGTGCAGTAAACTGCAAACATCTACCTGTGGGCTTAGTGGAGATCAGAGAGCTGAAGGACTCTAAGAAGCTCTATGAGTGGCAGCTCTTAGACACTTCTGCCTGCTCCTCACACCTTGGATGTCCTCTCAGTTGTGTTGAGCTCCTGAAGCTCAGGCTGCAAGGATTGGCTGCACCCATAGGGATGTCCAAGCTTTGGAAGCCAAAGGGTACCAGAGTCTTGGATGCAAACTGCAAATCCCTATGCCTTGCAGGACAACGTGTTGGGCTTGCCACCTGTGGAGCTCTGGAATGGCTCAGGGTGAAATATGGAATGTGGAGATACTAGATTTGGAGTGAATTCAACCTCTGGATCCTGAAGAAAGACTTGGGGAGTGCCACAGAATGAGGTGACAGGAAGATGACCATCAGCTTCCAAAGGCACCTGGAGGTGATCCTGGGCAATCTGCTGTGGGTGACCTTGCTTTAAGAGTGGGGTTGGATTAGATAATCTCCAGACATTCCTTCTAAGCCTTATCATGCTGGGATACTGGGATTCTGGAGTGGTCCCAGTGGTGGAGGTGGTTCATCTCAGATGCTTTGCACTTTTATCCTTGAGACCTGCTGGGACTCTGCATCAGGTCTTTGGCATTTCAGTCATTTTAGAACATCTCATTTCTTGAAGGTTAGGCTTTTTTGCTCTTTAGTAGGTGTTTTCTCTCTTCCCATGCACCCAGAGGAGTCTTGCTTTATCTGTGCTGTTGAAGAAGGGCTGGCATTAAGCAAAGATTTCTGGTGTTTTGGATGACTGAGAAAGCAGGAGTAGGGTGGGAGGGAGAAATGCAAGCAGGATTAGATGTTACCCTGAAAAAAAAAGGAAGAGAAGCATCCATGCCAGACTAGAGCCAGATGGCCAAAAGCCACGACCCAGATCTGAGCTCTGACAGCAGCAGCTTACCTGCCTCTGGCAGCCCAAGCAGAAGACCTTGTGTAGGCTTCAGGAGCCTCTGCAGCTCATGGACTTCAGAGCAGCTTGCAAAGAAAGAACCTTTTGGGTTTGTTGGTATTTTTTTTTGCATGCCCAGCTTTCACATGGAAGGAGCCTGAACACTGCTGAAGATGCAGAGGAGGTGGTGACTGCTGCAGGAGGAGAAGGGGAGCAGTGGGAAGCAGCCCCAGGCCTTCTGCTGCTGGGCTGGAGCTCACTTAATGGCATCAGTGTCCATGCAGAATTCCTCTAGTCTGCATTTCCTGGGCTTTTAAGAACTGAGGTTTATATTCTAGGTTTGATTGTTGCACTTGGCATCGAGTTGGTGCCAGTGATTGCCTAAAAAAGCCTCCTTGTCTTAGAGCCAGCTCTGATTTCATAGAAGCAGGAAGGTTGGAAAAGACCTTTAAGATCATTAAGTGCAACCATTGACCCAACACCACCATGTCCTGAAGTGCCACATCTCTCTCTGTTTTTCAACCCCTCCAGGGATGGTGACTCCATCACTGCCTGGGCCAATGCTTAACCACTCCTTCAAGGAAGAAATTGTTCCTGATACCCAACTTGAATCTCCCCAGGTGCAACTTGAGGCAATTTCCTCTCATCTTCTTGCTTGTTACTTGGGAGACCACCCCCCTACCTCACTCCAGCCTCCTGTTAGGGAGTTGTAGAGAGTGAGAAGGTCTCCCCTGAGTCTCCTCTTCTCCAGACTAACTAACCCTAATTCCCTCAGCTGCTCCTCAGCACACTTGTGCTCTAGACCCTTCTCCAGCCTCCTTGTCCTTCCCTAGAGCAATGCCTGTGCCTCTGCTGCTTTCTCTTCTCACACAACCAGCTTCACATTCAGCATTAGGATCACCAAGCCTTCCCCATCACTGAATGCCTCCTTGAATCCTCAGCAGAGAGCTGGATGAGTTCAGCAGTTGTCTCTCACAAGCCATGATGGAAACTCCTCTTTTTGGGGCTCTTCTGGACCAGGCTGAGCTTAAAACATCCTGTGGGAAACAGGAGTGTGTGGAAAAGTGTGTGATTTGGGGTGTTTAACATGAGGATTGAGAGAGGGAGATGGTTCCTGGTCTAACTATCTGCTTCAAGCTACTTTCCAGGTTTAGTGAAAGTCTCTGTGCTGCTTTCCAAGGGAGATCATTAATAAGCATGTTAGTAGCATCTAATAGGTGTTTTTCATCTCTGTGCTGCTCAGACATGAACTCAGCAGCATGTGACCTGCTTCTGGCTAGATTCCTCCTCCCACACAGGATCTGGGACAGGTCTCTCCTGCCTGTTGAGGAGTTGCCCAGAGACAAAGACAGGATGGTGGTTTGCATGGAGTGTCTGCTGACAGAGCCCTGCTCCAGCTCCTGTCCCACACTACTAAGCAGCCTGCCCCAGAGCTTCCCAGCAGCATCATTTCAGGGAGCAGGCAGCTAGATCTAGGACATGGTCTCCATGGAAATTCAGTGTTAAATGCATGCCCCCCCCCAGAACTCTGGGCTTAGACTCCAAACTGATTTCTTTCTTCTTCTTGCTGTCACTTCATCCATCCATGGTGCCTCCTCATGTTGCTTCCTTTTCTCTTCCTCATTTGTCTTCAACTTTTCTGTTCCCAGGACCTCTCTCTCTCTGCAGAAAGGAGACTTTCCCAGCTGAGGCCAGGTCTAAGCCATGCACACATGGAGCAGTATTCCCAGGCCAAGGCTGCTCAGTGCCTTGCCCAAACCTCACCCCTCCTTGCACTATGCAAGCCTGAGACTCACTTGCCACACAGGTGGAAAGGTCAGATGGGAGAAGAAGGCATCAGATGTCTGGGTGCTCCTCCAAGTCTGAGGATGCTTGAAGTTTTGCCAGCTCTGTGAAGCTTTGGAGTCCCAGCTCAGCCTGGGAAGCTCTAGGCTGACCCTGTCCTTCTGTGTCCTCTTGCAGCTGTCCAGGAGGAGAGGCAGCGGGGGAAGGACCGCAACGAGAATGAAGTGGAGTCAACAAGCAGTGCCAATGAGGACATGCCCGTGGAGAAGATCTTGGAAGCTGAACTTGCAGTGGAGCCAAAGACAGAGACATACATTGATGCAAACATGGGCTTGACGCCGAGCTCGGTAAGATCTCTACCTCTCCTCTTGGCCCCAAACCCATCCTGGGCACTTGGGGCAGGAGGGATGGTTTGGAGAGCATCAGGATTGGGCTAGGTCAGAGAGGGGTTAGTTACTCCTGAATGGCCCAGGGGACGTTTAGATTGGATGTTAGGAAAGATGTCTTGACTGAAAGAGTTGTTAGGTGTTGGCCCAAGTTGCCCAGGGAGGTGGTGGAGTCACCATCCCTGGAGGGGTTCAGAAAACATAGAGATATGGTACTTAGGGACATGGTTTAGTGGCATGGGGGTGGTAGGTTGATGATTGGACTTGTTGATCCTAGAGGTTTCTTCCAACCTTGATGATTCTGTGGAGTTAGAAGGGCTCACAGAGAAGATTTTATTGGGATTAAGAGCCCTTAAGTGCTAAAAGGCAGGAGGACACTCTGTGCTCTCGAGAGCTCAGAGTCCAATCAAGCCAATAAGCTGTGTTTTGCTGAAGTGCAAAGAGATAAGAGCTGTAAAGTGAGGGTGTGACTTCTCAGAGGCAGGATTATACAACTGCTTGGCTCTCAGAAGAGAAAACCTGGGGAAAATTTGCTGAGAAGTTTGCTTTCTGGTTCCTTTCTCATGTAGGAGCTTGCATGTGGTGAGACATTGGAATATGCTGCTCAGAGAGGTGGGAGAAGTTCCATCTCTGCAACCATTCCAGCTCAGGTTGTTTGGGGTCTGAGTAACCTGCTCTAGTTGCAGATGTCCCTGCTGAGTGCAGGGGGGTTGGGCTAGATGACCTTGAAAGGTCTCTTCCAACCAAAGCATTCTGTGGCCTGCTTGAAGCATCTGAGCTCTAACAGGACTTTGTGTCAACAAGAGATAGCTGTCAAGGGAAAGAGAAAAAGAGTGAGCTGTGATGAAGGAAACTCTCTTAGTCCCTTTCCAAAGAGATGCTTTGTCTGACAGGGCTTGACAGGGGAGTCAGGAGGACTCTTCAAGTCTTTCCTGCCTCTCTGGGATGCTCTTTTTTGGCCTTTACCCACAAGGACACTTTAGGGCTGGCTTCCTAGGGGAGGCTTTTCAGAATCACAGAACAGATCCAGTTGGAAGGGACCATCAAGTCCAACTCCTGGTCCTACACTGGACACCCCAAGAATCACAGCAGAAGGCATAAAGCTTCCTGCTATGGGCAAAGCCAACTCCAGAGTGCAACAGATGCAGCTGCAGAGCCATTGTGCTCCCCTGCCTTGGAGAGCCCAGTTGCAGACAGCTGGAAGGTCCCATCTCCAGCCTTTTGTTTTGGAGGAAGCAGCTCAGGGGAGGCCCTTGAAGGCTATCAGGGTTAAAAAAGATCCTTCAGGGGAATTGTTGTGCTGACTTGAGAACAAACCCCAGAGAGCCAGCAGAAATAAATGGCTTCAGTCTGGCACTGCCTCTCGGAGCAAATTGAAAGCTGGTTGCTGCATAATTCAACAGGTGTTTTTATGAACAAGGATGTGTGTTGCATCTAAATAGAAGCAGGAGGCTTGCTGAAATGCCCTCTTCTTGTCAGAGCAGGCTTCTCTAGGTGAGGTGACATCTGGAGCGGGTTCAGCAGATGTAGGAGATCAGCAGCTCGCCAATGACCAGGTCACCACTAGATGAAGGGAGGGAAGACAGAAGAGATGCTCTCCTCCCAGCCCTCCCCATGTGATGATGGAAGGGCAAACCAATTCAGTCCCTAATAGGTAAAAAAAACAACAAACCAAGCACTTTCCTGTTAGCCTGGTGTGTTGGGTCTTGCCCCTGCACCTCAGTCCATCAGCTCTGAATGCTGCTGCTGAGCCAAAAAGCCTCCAGCACCTGCAAGGATGTTGCCACCAGACTGTGCCAAGCTGGGATGGAGGTGACAGGGTGTTGTAGGAGTTCATACCCTCCTCTGCCAGATGCTCTGGTGTCTGTGAGTGTCACCTTGGGCTCTGGTGCCTTGGCTGCTCTAAGATCCCAACTCTAGTAGAGGGAGGTCTCTTTGCTTTGTCAGGCTGGCAATGCCACTGATTTCTTCTACCTAGGACCCAACTGTGGGGCTTCAGCACAGTCCTCAGAGCTGCTAAAAGGGGAGGGCAGGAGAGCAGCAGCCCTGGTATCTAAACACATGGCTGATGGAGCCTGCTGCTGTGAGGTTTGCAGGGAGGGGACCTCTCATCCACACACCTGAACTGACACTAGAGAGGATGGGTTACATTCATTGTTTGAAGCCCATGATGGGGAAAGGAGAGTACAGGGGAGTGTGATCCTTGTGGGTGACACAGACAGGCTGGGGAAGGATGCTGAGCCAGGCAGGATGAAGGTAAGACAGAAGGATGTGTCCCTGCAAACCTGCTCTGCTTGGTAGGAGAGTGCCAAGACTCAGCATTCCAGTGCCCATCACTAAAACACTCAGAGGAACTGCACCAATGAGCCTCTGAGAAGAGCTCTTCAGCTGCTAATTGTGAGGGTTGTCTGGCTGCTAACCATGCCAAAGGAGAATAAACCCTTTGGGAGATTCCCACAAGCTGTAAAGGAGCTTAGCTGCAGGATTCTTCCACTCTGTGTGCCCCAGGAAGCTCCTAGATCCTGTGTGATGCCTGTCCCTCAGGAGCTGAGCACTGGCCTGCTTCTACCTGTCCTTAGGCACTAGGATGGGGCAGGAGGATGAGTTTGCCTCTGGGCTGTGTGAAGCTGGGCTCCAGCAGCAGAACCACCACCTCGAATGGGCTCCTGGCCACTGAAAGGTATAGCCTGTAACTGAGAGCTCTTAGCCCCATTAGCTCTTTAATTGGCCTTTGAGCAGCTGGTTTCAAGTCACCATTTTCTGGAAGAGGTCTCCAAGCTCTGCTTTTCCAGAAGGATCAGGTGCCTGTGTGTCCTTGCATTCTGTCACACCCCGGCACTGTGCCCTTGCTATTTACTGCAGGAGGGGATTTGCTTTCCCTGCCTGAGGAAAGCTTCTAGAAAGGCTTTGCAGATCCTCTCCTGGAAACAGGCAGGACCCTTCGAGCCTGCAGGGATGATACTTTTAGCTGCCTCTCTCAAGCTAGGGTGATGAAATTCTGCCAGGAAGCTCTGGGATGGTTCTAGGAACTGCCATCTGAGGTGGAATGAAAAGCTGGGCCCCTCTCTGGGGCTTTAGATGATTGGGGACAGCTTGTGCTGCCTACAGAGCAGTGATGGCACAGCCTGTCCTGGGAGAGCCAAAGGCTGGCTTGCTGCCTCAGGGCAAGGCTTGAGATGGTGACAACTTGCCCAGAGGAACAAACCTTGCTGAAAGCTTTGCTAAAACTATTTAACTTCCCCCAAAGAACTCCACTCCTGGCACTTGTTGCTTTGTGGATCAGGTTCTGCTGGAGCAGGAAGTCTCCTGGGAGGTTGTGTCTCACTCCAGGACATGTCAGGCTCCATCCCTCTCCCACCCTGGGGGATCCAAGGACACCAGCTCCTCCTTCACCTTGCTGACCAAACTGGGATGACTTGAGCTTGGTGTAATCCCTACCCCAGGTGCCCCTTTCTCACTCTCTGAATGGCAACATTCCCTGTGTTTCCAGTGCAACCCTGCACAGATCCTCCTCACACCCACTCGAGGCTTTTCCTGTGCTCCAGAGGAAATCCCATCTTATCTCCTTTCCCTGGTCTCTGCTCACATCTCCTTCCCCAGGGAAGAGCCCCAAGACTCCCCTATCCTTACAGCCCTCAGGGAGCTGCTGGAAACAGGCAGAGTAAGGAGGGAAGATGCCTGTAAATGATGCTTCCCCACTGAACATGAGCTCATTCCCATCCATCTCTGCATGCAACAGGTGAACATATTTTGAAGGCAGGTGCCCCTCAGCTTGCCAGGTGCTGGTTATTTTAAGCCTGGAAGATGAGATTGGCCACTGAGGCACAGAGTTTGTGTTTGCTGCCAGGGGACAGCAGAGAGGAGCAAGCAGGGGTCTGGGGCATGTTTCTGAGGGAGTTAGCAGTATGATCCTCCTCTGCCCAGCTTGGGAGAGGGGTTTGGTGAGGAATGGCTTTGTCCTGCTGGAACTGAGAGTGGCAGGAGGGAGAAGTTAGGCTGGTGTTGGTGTGTGCTCTACCTCTGAACTCACCCCCTCCTTCCTCTTGCCCTCCAGGGGTGAAGTAAACACTCCTCCTCCTGCCCTTTAGAAACTGCTCTTTTAAGGATGTGGAAGGAAAATAATGGTACAATCAAAGCTGCTAGGTATCAGCAGGGATTAGAGTGGGATATGTGGAGGGGCTCATATATCCCTGTCTGGGGAGGTAAGCCCTACAGACACACTTGTACTAGCAAGGTCTGGCTTTGCTGGGCTTAGACAGGCTCTTCCAGTTCCTAATCACAAGCCCACTTGAGCTGTTAGCAGTTCCTTTAAACAGGGATTTGGTGTGTTTAGGCTGAGTGTCCTCCTGGAGAGCAGATGGTTTTTGTTACTGGCTAATATTTCACAGGAAAGGGTTTTTCTCTCTCTTTTTTTTGTTTTTATTCTGATGCCCTCTCTGGTTCTGCCTTCTCGAGCTGGGAGATGCTGGCCCAGGGAATGTGTGTGTGCTGCACATGAGCAGGAGCTGGAGCTCCTTTGGCTCATCAGTCAGGGTGATGGATCTTGGGTCCCAGCACTCCTAGTACCTGTTTTGAAGCTGGCTTAAAAGCATATGATGGTGAAGCCAAGTCACTTCCTTTCTCTGTGACTGCAAACATGAACTTCTAAGGGCTGGTTCTGACTTTCAGGCTCCTTCTCTGCAGCAGGGAAGGCAACAAGCTCCTTCAGCTGCTCCTCTCCTCTTCTCCTTGCTCTGCTTTCTCCAAGCTTTTCCATCTCCTTTTCTTGGCAGCCCAATGACCCAGTGACAAACATCTGCCAGGCAGCAGACAAGCAGCTCTTCACCCTGGTGGAGTGGGCCAAGAGGATTCCCCATTTCTCCGAGCTGCCCTTGGATGACCAGGTCATCTTGCTTAGAGCAGGTGAGTGGGAATCATCCCTGTGTGGGCTCCATGGGAATGCTCCATCTCACCTTGGGCAGGTCTGAACACTTAGATTTAGGTCCTAGCAACGTGAAAGCCATTGATTAATTCTGAGTAATAGCCTCAGATGTTAAATAGGATTCCAAAAGTCCCCGGGGAGGTGTTGCTGAATGGGATCTAAAATGTTGCCCCAGCTGTCAATCAGCTGAAAACCAGCCCAGCTTCAGCTCTGGGGAGTGAGATGCTCAGGGATGTGTGTGCTGGGGGGGGTGGGGTGGGATTTAAACCCCAAGGTTTCAAGGAGGGGAGCTGCCTTCCTCCCAAGCTGAGACTTGGACCCCATGACATTTCATCAAACCCAAAAAATGTTTGATCGTAATTAGAACCAGAAAGGGGAGAAAAATCCATCACCCTCCCTCTCCCACCCACTGAGATGAAGACTAAAGTTCTCCAGGCTTCTTTTAAATTTCCTTGTGCTGCAGGAGGTCTGCAGGAACAGAAGCTTTGGGAGGTGAGGAGCAGTTAGCTGTGCAAAGGATCTTCTTCCATCGAGGAAATGAAAGCTCTTGCTGCTGGCAGATTATGCACAAAGACCAGGGAGGGCAAGAAATCAAGAGCAGAGCTTGTCTGAGGGGATGTTTTAGGCATGAAGCTCTTTGCCTAGCTCCAGTCTAAGTGATTCAAAAAGCTTTGGCTTGGCTCAGGGGAGAATTTTGCTCCCTGAGACAAAAGGGGACAGTGGAAGTGATGAAGTGGCTTCCTGCAAACCACCAAACTCTTATGTGAAGGGTGAGACTGGGAGAGGAACTGAGGACACCTTGATGGCTGGTGCTGGCACCTAAAGCTCTCTGCTTAGCAATGAGACACATCAACCTTGGCTCTTCCAAGGAGTCAAGGGAATTCAGAAGGGAATGCTGGAGGAGTCTGGTGCAGAGCAGAGGTGCAGCCTCAGAGCAAGGTTTGCTACTTGGGGTGAACCAGTCTGGCAGCCAGACCCAAGCAAGCCAAGCACTCTCAAGTCCCTGCTAGGTTTAAAAGCTCCTTTTGATTCCCCAAAATACACTTTTCTATGGAATTCAAGAGGGGGTGAAAACCCTGCAGGATGTGGAAACAAGACCCTTCTGGTTCACCTTGATGGCAGCATTCCTGGCTTCTTACTGTAGAAAGCATGTACCCCAAAGAGAAATACCCTTGAAATTAGGCAAGAAAGTGCTTTAAAAACCAACTGCAAGGTATTCCCATCAACACAAATTGTAGCAACTACCAGAACCTTTCTGCTCCAAGGTCTGTCCAGGTTGCTTCATGGCTCCAGAGTACAGAAGATGATGGGGATGGTGATTTCCTTCTTGCCACCACACAAGCACTAGCTGTCTTTCTGTTTCCTAAAGCTGACTGTAGCCCACAGGCATGAATCTTAATGCTTTCTGCAGGGTTTTTATTGACTGTCAAGCAAAGGAACTCGCATACCTTGACCCTACTTCCAAACACCCAGGTCCTCTTGCAGCCTCTCTGAAATCCTTGACCTCCATAGTGGTGAAGTCACCCTTTTTACTGGTGTAGGTTTTCTGCTCTTCTTATGTTACTGAAAGGAGATTTTTATAGTCACATTTCATCTCCTGGGTACAGCAGGAGCCTGAGAATGGAGAATTTGGGGGGTTTTATTCTTGCTGCAGGCTTGGCCTAGTCTCATGCCCTCTCTGCTAGGCTTTTGGTGCAGGTGAACCTCTGACTTTGCTGTGGGTGTTGAGCTGGCTCAGGGCCCTCTCTGGAGAGCACACAAAAAAAAAAAGGAGTATTTCTAAAGAGGTCACTAGAGCCTCTTGGGAGAGTGGATGAGCAGGAGAAGCATCTCTGCAGAACTCTTGGAGGGCTTTCTGCAAATCTCAAGAGGGAAGAGCTGGATTCAGACAAAAGGTGCCTTTCTCCTTTGTGAAGTGGAGACAAAACAACAGCTCAAGGTTTGCCTTTTTTTTTTTCTTTAGGAGAAGGCTAATGAAAGCTGAAGGGGAGATGTTTCTGCCCTGATGTTCTCTCCTTGTGTTGTGGTTTTCTTGTGACCAGCTTGGAGCTGGCATCCTGGAAGGAGCACTCCATAAAGCAAGAGAGGGAAGGGAGGTTGTTGATCTCACCTCAGCCCAGCTTTCCTGGTGGCTCTAAGCCCATGGCTGTGAGTTTGGCTAAGCACCTGGAGAGGCTCCAATGGGCTCCAAGCATCTCCACTGGGGCCTCAGATAACCTCCCCCCCCCAAGTCTTTTAACCAGTGGCTTTATCTATTATTGAGTGGGGAGAGTGGCCTGCTGAGAACAGCTGCCCATGAAATATTTAGGTATTAAAATCTAGCTGTGAGCATCAGTCAGGTTCACTCATGCATCCTTGGAGGCAGAATTAAGTGGAGCAGGCATCTTTGGAGGAGCAGTGCAGGGTGGGCTGGCAGCAGCTTTCCTCTTCTCCTGAATCACTTCAACTCTTCCCTCTGTGAGCTTTTTAAAGGAGAAGGCAACCTATCTTTTTTTTTTTTTTAAGCCTGCTTTTCCCTGTGTTTGCTTCTTCCCAAGCTTGCTGGGGCTGAGACAGGAATAAGCTGAGATGCTTGGAGCCTTTCCAGGTGCTTAGCCAAACTCATGGCCATGAGCTTAGAGCCATCATGAAAGTTGGGCTGAGGTGGGGTCAGCAAACTCTCTCTCCTGCTCTGTGGAGTGGTCCTTCTAGGATGCCAGCTCAGAGCTGGTCACAACAAGCCTCAGTACAAAGGAGAGAACATCAGGGCAGAAACATCTCCACTGCAGCTGCACTTCCTTTCATAGAGCTGGTGGGCAAAACATAGTAGTGAAATGGGTTAACAGGATGGCCACTGAGCTGCCAGGTGCCTTTGCTACCCCAGAGGAGCCCAAAGCATCCCTGGAGCCTGCAGCTACCTTCTTTGATGTGAAAGAAGTCCTAAGAATCAAAAAAAAAACCCTCCTGTGCTTCTCCAGACCTTGGGTTGAAATCCCAAACTGTTTAGGTAGGCTTGTTTGATCTCCCAGCTCAGATTTTGCTGCCTCTAGTTATACCTGCTTGTTCTCAATCTCCTCAGCTCTTTGGGGATGCTCTGGTGAAAGCATCAGCTAGGTAGAGGTTCCCCATTTCAGCCAGAACATCCCAAGCTCTACCTGGGAATGATTCAGCTGAAGGATGCTGATTAATCCAGAGTAAGCCTAGCATCCCACAGCCTCCCCACTTGCTCATCTTCTTGGCAAGCCAGAGGCTGCATTCAGCACCTTTGGTGCTATGAAAGGACATTGTGAAGCAGCTCTGGTTTCTCTTGGTTGGAGCTGCATGGAGAAGCTGCTGTGGATCAGCATGTGATGGCTGGTAGGAGGCATCTTTCTATGGCTCTGGCACTAGGAGGTCCTCTTCAGCCATGGAGCATGGTTCCTGCAGGCTCCTGGTGCAGTTCCATCTCTTCTCCTCTGTCCTCTTTGGGTTTCAGAGTGTTGCAATCCCTTTCTAAGTGCCAGGACTCACCCAGTAAATAGCCAAATAAATGTTCCTGTGACTGGGGTGGAAACATCCTGTGGCCACTTAGGAAAGAGTGAACTTTATTCCTTGTCAACATTCTGAATGGCACAACCCATCTCTGCAGCAGTAGGTAAACACAGCACACGCGGACCTTGTCTTCATTCCAGTCAGGGAGAAAAGAGGAGTTTCTGTGGCAGGAGAGGAGGTGAAGGTTGTTGTTGTTTTGCTTTTCCAGCCTGGGAAAGGAAAATAAACCCAAATATCCTGATATTTCTGGCCCCTGCCAAGCAGCTCTGTGTTCTGGACAGCAGGTTAAATCAGTGATGTGATGAGTGTTGCAGAAGACTCATCTTGTCTACCTGAAGATGTCTCTCCTGGTTGAAAGTCACCAACATTACCACTCTTCCATTTCTTCTTGTTGTGGGTTGATTTCCAGCATTCTGGTAATGGATTTGTGAATGTGAAGATGAGTTAAATTAGGAAGAGGAGCTGGGAGGTGAGGAAGAAGGTCACATCTCCCATCCCTTCCTCACCAGTAACTAGCCTAGACTGCTCCTGTGGTGTCCAAGCTGAGAGAATATGTTTGCCTCTCTCCTGAAATAACTAATAAGCCAAAAGCTGATTTCCAAGCTGCTGTGGAAAGCTCAGTGGAGCAGTGATGGACATGAGACATCCCTGTAGGGCAACAGGAGCTGAGAGCAGACACAATCCCTTCCAGTGTTAGTATGGCAGAAGCACCAGACCTGCAAGCCAGACTTCTCCTGGGCCTGATTTACACAGCTAAATAATGGTGAATGAACTTCTGTGCCCTGTGATGGCCTGAAAATGAGCCCAATTAATGGATAGAAAGTGTTAATAGGTTTTTGTTAAGTGCTCAGAGGCATGGAGGATGAGGTCAGAGGGGGAACACAGGGCTCCACACCCACTCAAAGGGTCATGGTGAGAGGAGCAGGGCACAGACATGTTTGCTCTGCTACCTGCAAGGTTTATAGAGGAAACTGCTGCCCTTATTAGTGTTATAAGTGCAGTGCATTTACTCCTTAAGGGTTTTTTCCTTCCCTGACATCCAAGGAAAGGTTAGCTCCCCCTCCCTTCCCACATCTAGCCACCTTCCTCCAGCAAAGGCACTTCTGGAGTGCTTTCCTCTTCTTCCTAGCGGGGAGATGATATTGCTGATTGCCAAACCTGCTGAGCTCTATGGCTCTAACCTACAGGCTGGATTGTTTTCTCCTCCCCAGGATGGAATGAGCTCCTCATTGCCTCCTTCTCCCACCGCTCCATAGCTGTGAAGGATGGGATCCTGCTAGCCACAGGCCTCCACGTGCACCGGAACAGTGCCCACAGCGCGGGCGTCGGGGCCATCTTCGACAGGTGAGGGAGGGAGGGAACCCTCAGCAGGACACATGGACCTGTTAGAGCAGCTCCAGAGGAGCCCAGCAGTGTATATTTGCAGCCCAGAAGGCCAACCAAATCCTAGGCTGCATCAGGAGAGGCATGAGCAGCAGGGCTAGGGAGGTGATTCTGCCTCTCTACNGGTAGCCTGGAGAAGAGAGACAGACCTTACTGCAGCCTTTCAGTCCTTAAAGGTGGGGAGAGACTTTTGAGCAGGGCCTGTTGTGACAGGACAAGGGGTGATGGTTTGAAACTGAAAGAAGGAGATTTAGACTAGATAGGAAGAAGAAATGTTTTTATAATAAGGATGATGAGACCCAGTCCTAGCTTGCCCACAGAGGTGGGAGATGTCCCATCCCTGGAACCATTCCAGCTCAGGTTGTTTGGGGCTTTGAGCAACCTGCTCTAGTTGCAGATGTCCCTGCTGGCTACAGGGAGGTTGGACTAGATGACCTTGAAAGGTCCCTTCCAGCCTAAACTGTTCTATGATGGGGAGCCAGCTTGCCTAGACATCCCCTTCTCTTGTCTGCCCCAATCTGCCTCAGTTTCCCTACCTTGGCAAACTACTTGAAGGGTTGGCTGGAGATGTGTTGGCTTGTGGGCTCATAGTCCTTGCTGCAGACCATTAAATCCCTCCTCTTAAAACCTGCAGAAGCCAACAGCCCAAAATAGCCAGGGAGAGAGCTGCCCAGTGTGAATCAAAGCCTCTTTCATAGGCTCCAGATGCCTTGTAGCCTTCCCAGGAGCCTGCTCCTTTCTTGCTTTTCATCTTTAATCAGCCCAAGACAGGATTTGATTTTCACAAGGAGAAAGCACCAAAACTGCCCAGCAGGTTCCCCAGGCATGTCCTGAGGGCTCTTTAATCTGCTGCTTTGGGAAGGTGTTTTTTAAAGGCAGACATCCAAGGTGTTTGCCCTCCAATGTGGCTCCAGACCCTGCTGCTATCTCTGCCCCAAGACTCGTCTTGAGACCACTTGGTTCCAACCCAAATCACCTTTTGCTCTGGGAGGAAATTGTTCTCTTTTGGACCTGGGTGACATCATTTGTTTCCTATGAGGTCATAAGTGCAAGATCCTGGCTTCTCTGCAGGATCTAACAGGAAAAAGTGGGCAATCAGTGGGAAATATTTCAAGGGCAACACCTGCAGCAAGAGCAAAGGGAGTCATAAAAATCACTGCTGAAGGAAATTGCTTTTAGATACCTGTTGGGTTCTTGGGTTGGTTGGTGGGGTGTTGTTTTTTTTTCTTTAATAGTATTATTTGTTATTTTTAGGCAGTTTGCTCAGGTGCCAAAGCCTCTCAGTCAATGGACCAAGCCAGTTTTGATGGTCCCTGTTGTATCTCACAGGAGCTCTTGATGTTCCTAGTGGAGCTCTTTGTGAGAGAGAAGGCAAAGGAAGCCATCTCCCATCTCCTCAGCTGCTGGGAGCTAGCAACTGTCCTGTGGCTTCTCTAACCACACACCAGAGGAGCTTCTTTCCATCTGGGGCTGATCCCTGAGGGGGTTTTGTTTTGCTGTTGAATGCTGATGCCTGTGATTTCTGTGTCCTTTGCAGAGTACTGACAGAACTGGTGTCAAAAATGCGAGACATGCAGATGGACAAGACAGAGTTAGGCTGCCTGCGAGCCATTGTCCTCTTCAACCCTGGTACATGCTGTTACCTTCTCTGCAGTCCTCTCTTGGCTGATGCTGTGGCCCTTTTGGCACCTTTCCTTGCCTATAAAGCTCCATTGCAGATAACCAGGGGCATCTGACTCCCGAGGACGGGGCAAGAAGGAAGAGAGGCAAGAATGAAAGTCAAATTAGGTGCTACACATGCATCTGCCACCTTACAAGCATGTCCTTTGCAGCTCAGGGGTGGAATTGGGTCCATGCCTAGGGTTACTCTCTTCTCCAAGGGGTGTTTTCCCCTTTGTAGAGGGTAGCACAGTTTCATGATCCAAAATATTCTCTATGCAGAATGGACTTGGCTGTGAACATCTGAGGAGGTGGTGAATGCTGCTTTTGGAGCTGACTCCTACTGATGGGCTGAGTTCTCTGCTGAGCTTAGTTTTGGGTTGACAAACCTATTTCCAGCCTAAATAAGAGCAAAAATGAATGTAGATATCCTTGAGGTATGGGTCAGAGCAAAGTTAGAGCATGGACCTTGTTCTCTGTTTCCTGATCCCACAACATCCAAGGGGATGTAATTTATTGACTGTGTTTCTGGAGGAGCCCTCTGCAGAGGGTGAAAAGCATGAAATGTGCTCATAAAATCCTACAAAAGCTTTATTTTTTGCTTAGTTTTACAGACTCCAGGAGGCTTCAGGCCATTCCCTTTTTCCCCTCTTGGCCCCAATTGCTCAAGGGTTGTCTCCAGCATCTGAGAGAGCAAAGCTCAGCCTGCAGATACCTGTGCAGCTTCCTAGATTTTAGAGCAGGTCAATCCAGAGCAGAAGCAGCCAAGGACAGAATTCCACATCTATGGCCAGCCTTTTCCCTCCCTGCCCTCACAGGAGTATGGTTTGTGCCCTAGCACAAAGCTCTTTCCCACCACAGCCAGGCCAGGGTATTTCAGCAAGGTTTTATTGCTCTTTCTTGGGTTTATTTTTCTGCTTGACAGTTGTGGGTTTTTTTTTCCCCTCTCCTCTCCCTTGTAATCATCAGGAATTTATTGCCTGTAATTTGGGATGAGCTGTGTATGGTAAAAGAAGGGGAATCTGGAGAGGTTCTCATGGGGATGTCAATAGCTGGAGTGTCCCTTCCACCTTCCTAAAACCAGATCCTCCTTGTGTTGGAGGGCACCTGCCAGTGCTTCATGCTGGAGGGAGACTTAAACCCTTTAAATGAGGGTTCTGTGACCCCTGGAATGAGGCAAAATGGTTGAGGTTGGGATAGGAGGTGAGGTGAAATGGATCTGTAATCACAGGGCAGACCTTTCAGGCCTTGAGCACTTGCCAGGAGGAGTTAGCTACTGCCCCAGGTAGCTAGGCTTCAGACTCTGCATCCACACTGTGCCCTGCTCTGGTGCTGCTGGGAGGGATGGAGACAGCTGGTGGGATACACAGGGAGGTCCTTACCTGCCTGGAAAGCCTGAAGGTTTTTGACTGATGGTCTTTCTGTTGCCTTTCAGACTCAAAAGGTCTCTCGAACCCAGCTGAAGTGGAGGCATTACGGGAGAAGGTGTACGCATCCCTAGAGGCATACTGCAAACACAAATACCCTGACCAGCCTGGCAGGTGAGTTAGTGGCCAAGCCCCATGCAGGTGGCTGCTGCAGGGAATGCAAAGGCTGCTGCAGGCAATGCAAAGGGTGCTCCAGCCCACGGCAGGCTCCTAGTGCCCCTGGAGTCACTGCATCTGTACGTGGGTGCTGGGTCTTGTCCCTTTAGGGCTTTCTGATCCCATGTCTTCTAAGGGTGAGAGCTTTCTGCAGAGCAAACCACTCAGTTCTACCTCCTTCAGTGGTGAACATCCTTAGACAATCTTCCTGTGAAGTGCAGAGAGGTTTTTATTCCTGTGCCAGTAAATACAACACAACCAGGGCAGGGTTGGGCACTAACGGTGGTATGGAGCCCTGAGGAGATCCAAGGAGCCCTTGAGGAGCTCCAAGGAGCCCTGAGGAGCTCCAAGGAGCCCTGAGGAGCTCCAAGGAGCCCTGAGGAGCTCCAAGGAACCCTGAGGAGCTCCAAGGAACCCTGAGGAGCTCCAAGGAGCACTGAGGGGCCTCAGCTCCTACAGCTGCAGCAGTGGGATGAGCAGATGAGGGGGAAAGGGGTATCATTTCCCTTTTGGCAACCACGGGGAGCAAACCACAGCGCAAATAAGACGCACACGGAGTTAATTTTCGGTGGCAGATGAGCATCATTGCTGGGAAGTGAAAGCCTCAATTGATGCTCTTCTCTCCCCTCCCTGCCTCCCCCAATCCAGCTGGGAATGGGAGGGGGAATTAGGAATGCTTTCCTGGACTGCTTTGGAGCTGAGTGGGAGCATTTTCCCAGTTAGAGCCTGAAGCTGGCAACTGCCAGTTGAGTTCCTGACAGCCACTTGAGAAACCAAGGAAAGCAGCTGGAAACTGCTGCTGGGGCAAAGCACTGCTGAGGTGTGGAGAGTGGGAAAACCAGCCCAAGCAAGTGGGATTTGCACCTCCCCTCACCTGCATTCCTGGTCTGGTGTGTCTGGGTGGTTAAAGAAAAAGAAGGATTTCTTTCCTAGCAGTGAATGCAGGAGGCAGAGCACTTTTCTTCCCCCAAAAGGGTTGTCAAGCCTTGGGACAAGCTGCCCAGGGCAGTAGTAGAGTCCCCATCCCTGGAGGGGTTGAAAAGATGTATAGATGTGGTGCTGAGGGACATGGTTTAGTGGTGACCTGGCAGTGCTGGTTAATGGTTGGACTTGATCATCCTAAAGGTCTTTTCCAACCACAGTGATTCGATGATCTTGTGATCACACCCTCAGAAGGAATAAGATTGGACTTACTTTTAACCCCCCTTGGGTAGCAGTGCACCTGGGTTGTCTTCACCCTGCCTGCTCACACCATGGCACTGCAGAATGGTTTAAAATGGGGGGGAAAAAAGGCCCTTTAATGGTCAGGAACAGCTTTATTGGGTTTTTTTTTGTACTGCTGCACAATCAGGGCTTGAACATAAGCAAAGGCTGAGGGAGCCCAGGGAGAAGGGGACTCTCTGGAAAACACAGAGAGAGGCATGTACAAACACTCAGCTATTGCACATGCATGCACACTCCTCTCTCTCTCTCTCTCTCCCTAACTTCTTTCTTTTACTTTATTTTATTTTCTTTCTGCTGAGCTGGCGAGAAGAGTGGGAGCAGAGCCAGGAAAAACAAATCAGGCCTACCATCCCATTCAGGAAGTTTCACTTTAAACCAAACCAGATGATGGCTCCAGCCCTCAGAGATCTTTAACTGTGAGATAACCAACCCAGAGCAGAACAGTGCCAGGCTTGCAGCTAGGAAGGGAAAACATAGAGCTGATTGCCCATGGGTCATGTAGGTACTGTGACTGACAGTGGTACAGGGTGATCCCAGGAATCCTCCCTCCTGTCTCACAGCTGCAGGGAAGTTCCCTTTTGGTGCTTACATGGTGCTCACAAGCTCTCCAGAGCTAGGGAGTAGGCTGAAGTCATGCACCAAAGGGCATGTGCAGTGGTGGAGAAGCCAAGAGCTTGCCACGGTGTGGAGCAAGGGAGGACACTCACCAGGGGCTCGAGCAAGAGCTTGCTCAACCACAGGAAGAACTTGTTTTCAGCCTCAGATGGTGCTCACATTGTACCATGAGAGCAGGAGGATGGTGAGAGCTCCTGAGAGAGCTTTGTTTAGGCTCTTGTGCAACTCTGGACTTGCAGCCTATGAGTTAACCCTTCCTGAGCCACCTGGGCTTATTCCCACCATTGCCCTGCACCATAGAAGAGGTGGAGGAAGATCAACAATAGCCAGTCAGAGCTGTCAGGACAGCCCTAAGAGTGTAAAAACCTTTAAGATCACCAAAGAAGGGTGTGAGGATCACACATGGTAGTGCAGCTCAGGCCAGGCCTGGCCTTTCATTTCTTCTTTGACTCTTTCAGCTCATATTTGTTGTGAATATTCACCTGATCTTCAAGGCTGGTGATGAAATGACTCATTTCTCTCCACAGCTCAGGGTCCAACCCCAGGACTCAAAGTTGGGATTAGTCAGTCTGGAGAAGAGAAGGCTCCCAGGAGACCTTCTTGTGGCATTCCAGGATCTGCAGGGAGCTACAAGAGGGCTGGGGAAAGATTTATTAGGATGTTAGGCAGTGCTACGACTAGGGGAAATGGATCCAAGCTGGAGGAGGGGAGATTGAGGTTGGCTGTTAGGAAGATGTTCTATACCATGAGCCACTGTGCCAGGTTGCCCAGAGAGGTGGTGGCAGCCCCATCCATCCCTGGCAGTGTTGCAGGCCAGGCTGGCTGGGGCTGAAAGCAAGCTGCTCTAGTGCCAGATGTCCCTACCCATGGCAGAGGGATTGGAACTAGCTGAGCTTTCAGGTCCTTTCCAACCCTGCCAATTCCATGACTTGGCTAGTGTCTGACTCTGAGCAGAAGCAGCCACAGAAGCTTTGGAGCTGGGGGTAGTGGAGGGGGGGAGGAGAAGCAGTGCTGCCAATGAGGGAGATGTGTGACCATGTCCTGTCTCCTGTGGCCAGGTTTGCCAAGCTCCTGCTGCGTCTCCCTGCGCTGCGATCCATTGGCCTCAAATGCCTGGAGCACCTCTTCTTCTTCAAGCTAATAGGAGACACACCTATTGACACCTTCTTGATGGAAATGCTGGAAGCACCTCATCAAATGACTTAGAGAACTGCTGCTGGGTCAGTCCCTCACCTGGCTGGGGGGCTCACAGTTTTGAGGGAGGTGGGGGGGAAAGGTGGTGGCTACCTCCCCCCCCACCCCCTTCTCTTTTCCTCTGCTTTGCTCTGCTGCCACCCCAGCTCCATCCTTCCTTCTTCTGCCCAGTGCTGGAGGCACCACCTGCTGTGGGGTGGCTGACCCCTGGTGCCGTCCTTGCCTCCTCCTCCTCCTCCTCCTGGTTCACCCTTTGTTCCTGTTGGCTGTCACTGCTGCATCTCCAAGAGCTGCTCGCTGCTTCCCTGTGCTAGATGATCTAGAGGAGTGAGAGTTGAGAGAGAGAGAGAGAGAGACAGAAAGAGCTTGGCCACCCACCACCACCCCTCCTCAAGCTCACATCCCTACCCTGGCTTCCCTTGCTGTGCCATGAGTTTTGGGGTGAGCTGCCAACAGGGTTTGGCATCACCTCCATGTATGTATGTGTGTGTGTGTGTGTGTGTGTGTGTGCATCTCCTCCTCCAGGGATGGGGAGGGTCCCAGCTCTTGGGGCCACCGTGGGGGTTTGGCTTGGAGAAGCTGAGGGGAGTGGTTGAACTTCAGTGGACTGCAGCTGGCTATTTCCAGAGGATGGAGTTTTGGATAAAGAGAAGAGAAAAAAAAAAAAAGAGAAAAAAAAGATTTCTATTTTTGGTTGTTTCTAACTCTTCTTAGTAGCCTTGGTAAGTTGCTTGGTGGAGGGAGAGGCAAAGCAGCCTCGTGCCCCACGAGTGAGTCATGCATAGAGGCTTCTCCTTCCCAGTTAACAGCCAGAGGATTTGGGATTGAGCTGAATCTCCCACCTTCCCAAAAATAAGGAGGTGACTGGTGGCAGAGGGAGCTGGGCTGGCAGCACCTGACAAATCAATCCTCTTCTGCCATCCCTACGGCACTGCTCTTCCCCAAGGATGCCTCCTGCCCACGTGGACACCAGCCAGCTGGAGCACTTGCTTTGAGGCTGCCAAGGACTCAACATCACCCTTCTCCAGCCTGGGAGGGCTTGCTGGGACCTCTGCCCTCAACACTGCACCCAGCATCCCACAACAGTCCCAGCTCTTGAGGCTTGGTCCAGCCTCTCCTGCCAGATCCTTGCAAGCGGTGGAGCAGCAGGAGCTGCTGTGTCAGCAGTGGCTCCTTCTTGGTTTCTTTGGTCCTGAGCAGGTTTGGTGAGGTTGGAGAAGCATTTCCAGCTGATGGGGGTGGGCTTGACACCCTCCTCATGGGTACCAGCAGCAGCTCTGGCTACCAGCAGCACCCAAGCCCTCACCTCATCCCAAGGCTTGTGGCTCAGCCAGGAGCCTGCTCCTGTTGATTCAGCAGCTGCTGTACAAAACACTGCAAGGTAACAATTAGTGGCAGTGCTTGGCCAGGCTGGTAACTGTGGCTGTTAACTAGTGGTGAAGCAAGAACAAGGTTCTCCTTTTCCCTGGCCAGGCAGAGAGGTCCCACTTGGGATGGGTGGGGGGGTGGACATGGCAGCAGCTCACCCATCCCAGGATGCTGAGAGCACCAGAAGCACCTTAACTTTGGTATGGTCCTTTCCTTGAGTCTTGGGGTGGCAACAGGGAGATGGGCAGGGCTTTGGGGATTAGGGAATGTGCCCACATCCCATGGGATGGGATGGGATTCCCTACGGAGAGGAGGTCAGCCAGGGAGAGCTTCCCCATTGCACCTTCATCAGGTGTCTCCAGAGCACCACTGAAAAAAAATGAGTTAGAGAGAGGGGGGGGAAAAAAGCAGGGCAAGCAGGGAGGGATGGTGGGGAGGGAATTTTTCCACCCTTGGCAGGATAAACTGTCCCAAACACACCACAGGCTGGGTGCTCAGAGCCAAGAATGAGGTGCCTGCAGGTGGCCTGAGGCCAAGGGCTTCCCCACCTCTTTCATCTCTCTTGTGCTCTAAAATAGCAAAGGATTAGGTCCCAAAAATCTTTCTATTCATGCTGAGCACAGCTCCTTTGTGCCTGGAGGGGGGATGGAGCTGTGCCCACCAGCTCCCACCTCACTTTTTGAGGGGACACAGTATGTCACCAGCCTCTTGTCATCCCTTCTGGAGTACCCAGCTCCATCCCCTGCAGCTAAGCAGGCTAGATTATCTCAGTGCCAAATAAATACTCAGGATTTCAGGTCATCACTTTCCCCTTTGGGCTGGCCTGAAGTGGCCAATCCAGTGAGGCAGGGAAGTGTTTTGGCTCAGTTTCCCCAGCAGCCTGTGTGCCGCCGAAAATATTATTAAATAGCTTCACCCTGCAAGGATTTGCCAAGAAAACCAGGCAGGAGAAAGGAAATCTGTCAGAGGGTGCCAGTAAACACCAGCAGGCTCTTCCTTGCCAGCAGGAGGCTGGCTTGCTCCAAGCTCAACCCTGAGTCAAAGCAGCAGCTCCCAGCCCTGTGGGAAGGAGCATGGAGCTTGCTTGTTGAGGAGGATGAGGAAGATTGGTGGAAGAGTCGGTGGATGTTGCACTAGGATAAATCCCATGCCCTTCTTCCTGAGCTGGAACCACTTGTTTTCCTGATTGATGGCTTGGAAGGAGCTGTTGGTGCTGGGTGTTGAGTTGTGGTAGCTTGGAAAGGCTGTGGTCTGGGCATGTGGAGCCCTGGGCACTGCTGGGATGCAGTGCAGGAGCTTTCTTCTTATCCCATCCCATCCCATCATCCCATGCTATGCAATCTCATCTCCTTCAATCCCATCCATTTTGTCCAGTCCAATCCATCCCATCCCATGCTATGCAATCTCATCTCCTCCAATCCCATCCATCTCATCCCATCCCATCCCATGCTATGCAATCTCATCTCCTCCAATCCCATCCAATCCATCTCATCTCATCTATCCCATCCCATGCCATGCAATCTCATCTCNCCATCCCATCCCATGCTATGCAATCTCATCTCCTCCAATCCCATCCATCTCATCCCATCCCATCCCATGCTATGCAATCTCATCTCCTCCAATCCCATCCAATCCATCTCACCTCATCCATCCCATCCCATCCCATCATCCCATGTCATGCCATCCCATCCAGTCTCATCTCATCCAATGCCATGACATGCTATGCCATCCCATCCCATCCCATCCCATCGCCTTCGATNTCATGCCATCCCATCCAGTCTCATCTCATCTCATCCCATGCCATGCCATGCTATGCCATCCCATCCCATGCCATGCCATGCTATCCCATCCCATCCCATCCCATCGCCTTCGATCCCATCTGTCTTATTCAGTCCAATCCATCCCATCATCTCATCCCAATCTCATCCCATCCCACTTAGCATTTAACCCTGTACACCCAAGATGTCACAAGCAAAGGGATATCCTCAGCAAGCAGCATGGTGCCAGTGGGGAAGGCTCTGTGGTCCAGAGCTTCCTAGTCAGGACATGTGTCTCCATGCCTCAGTTTCCCTGCTGGAGCCTCAGTTCTGGGGAAGGGCTGAGCATTGTCCTGGCTCTTGTATTGCTGGAGCTCAGCATGACTCTTCACTGCAGAGGTGATCCATGGGGAAAAGAGGTGGGGGGGGGAAAGGCACATTATTCTCTAGAGAGGTTAGGCCTTTGATTTAACCAGCTCTTGGTATCTCTTGCAGAAATCTGGTTGGATTTGGGTGATCTAGATCTTAATTATTTGGAGGGTTTAATACCTTTTTGTTGGTGGGACAATCTTTAATGTTCTAAAGCTAGCACAAATATCAGCTTTTCAGCCACCCTGGATGATCCCTGGCTGCCTTCTCATAGCTCTGCATGTGTCTGAACCAAGCTAAACCCACCCTGGGACGATGCCAAACCTCATCCCAAGGGCTGAGCATCACTGCTGGCTGGGACCCAAGGAGTAGAGCTCCAGGCTCTGCCTCCAGACCTTCCTCTCCCTAGCACCCATGGGTGGAAGGAGCCAATTCCCACCCCATGAGCTCACTGATGGCTTTGGACTCAGTGACCTCACATCCTCATCCTCCTCCCATCCTCTTGTGAGGATGAGAGCCAGAGCCTGGCTGGTAGAGCTCAGGAAGGGCTTGGAGGTGGCTGGAGGATCCTCATCCTCTTTCTCTCATCTCCTTGTGAGGATAAGAGCCAAAGCATGGCTGGCAGAGTTTAGGAAGGACTTGGAGGTGTCTGGAGGATGCTCATCCTCCTTCCATCATCTCTTTGTGAGGATGATAATCAGAACCTGGCTGGTGGAGCTCAGGAAGGGCTTGGAGGTGGCTGGAGGATCCTCATCCTCGTTCCATCATCTCCTTACGAGGATGAGAGCCAGAGCCTGGCTGGTGGAGCTCAGGAAGGGCTTGGAGGTGGCTGGAGGATCCTCATTCTCCTTCTGTCATTTCCTTACGAGGATGAGAATCAGAGCCTGGCTGGTGGAGCTCAGAGGAAGAGCTGAAGGTGTCTGGAGGATGCTCATCCTCCTTCCGTCAGCTCCTTATGAGGATGAGAGCCAGAGCATGGCTCGTGGAGCTCAGAGGAAGAGCTGAAGGTGTCTGGAGGATGCTCATCCTCCTTCCGTCAGCTCCTTATGAGGATGAGAGCCAGAGCATGGCTCGTGGAGCTCAGAGGAAGAGCTGAAGATGTCTGGAGGATCCTCATCCTCCTTCCATCATCTTACGAGGATGAGAATCAGAGCCTGGCTGGTGGAGCTCAGGAAGGGCTTGGAGGTGTCTGGAGGATCCTCATCCTCCTTCTCTCATCTCCTTGTGAGGATGAGAGCCAGAGTCTGACTGGTAGAGTTTAGGAAGGACTTGGAGGTGGCTGGAGGGTCCTCATCCTCCTTCCATCAGCTCCTTACGGGGATGAGAGCCAGAGCATGGCTGGTAGAGTTTAGGAAGGACTTGGAGGTGGCTGGAGGGTCCTCATCCTCCTTCCATCATCTCCTTACGGGGATGAGAGCCAGAGGCTGGCTGGTGGAGCTCAGGAAGGACTTGGAGGTGTCTGAAGGATCCTCATCCTCCTTCCCTCATCTCCTTTTGTGGATGAGAGCCAGAGTCTGGCTGGTGGAGCTCAGGAAGGACTTGGAGGTGTCTGAAGGATCCTCATCCTCCTTCCCTCATCTCCTTTTGGGGATGAGAGCCAGAGCTTGGCTGGTAGAGCTCGGGAAGAGCTGGAGGTGGCTGGAGGGTCCTCATCCTCCTTCCCTCATCTCCTTATGTGGATGAGAGCCAGAGCTTGGCTGGTAGAGCTCGGGAAGAGCTGGAGGTGGCTGGAGGGTCCTCATCCTCCTTCCCTCATCTCCTTTTGTGGATGAGAGCCAGAGCATGGCTGGTAGAGCTCAGGAAGAGCTGGAGGTGGCTGGAGGATAGCTCAAGAGCTGCTGCTGTGCCCATGAGTGGTGAGGGTGGCTGTGGCTGGCTTGAGGTGAGCCCTGCCTGTGTGTGTGTGTGTGTGTCCATGTATGTACTGTAGATATCTCCACTGTATAATAGCCTCACTCACATAGCCACTGACTATAACCAGAGCAAGTACAGACTTTGGGTGTGTTGGGGTTGCTTTTTCTTGGATTTCTTTATTTTTTGTTTTCTTGCTTTTTGGGGGGAGTTTATTTAGGGTTATTTTGTTGGTTTATCTGGGGTTGGTTTTTTTTTT
>VWZO01008626.1:143963-189004 GCA_013396975.1 Bucco capensis
TATAAAAAGTAGGGAGGAAAAAAAAAAAACAAAAAGAAATAAAAAAAAAAAAAGAAAAAAGGAGAGAAAAAAAAAAAAGAAAAGAAAATATATGAGCATTTTAAAATATAATGTAGTCCGTGGCCTTTTTTTTTTTTGTTCTTCACTAGTGTGGTTTGAGTTGTTTCTTTAGATCTTCAACCCCATTCCAGGAGGGAGCTAGAGGGGCTGGAAGGTGTCCAGAGAAGAGCCATGAGGATGCTCAGAGGCTGGAGCACCTCTCCTGTGAAGATCCTTGGGATTAGTCAGTCTGGAGAAGAGAAGGCTCCCAGGAGAGCTTCTTGTGGCCTTCCAGGATCTGCAGGGAGCTACAAGAGAGCTGGGGAAGGACTTGTTAGGATGTCAGGCAGTGCTAGGACTAGGGGAATGGATCCAAACTAGAGGAGGGGAGATTTAGATTGGATGTTAGGTAGAAGTTGTTGCCCAGGAGGGTGCTGAGCCACTGTGCCAGGTTGCCCAGAGAGGTGGTGGCAGCCCCAGCCCTGGCAGTGTTGGGGCTGGGAGCAAGCTGCTCTAGTGAGAGATGTCCCTGCCCATGGCAGAGGGCCTAGAGGAGCTTTAAGGTCCCTTCCAACCCTGACAATTCTGTCCTATCACTCCCCAGCATCCTGCTCCCTCCTGCTGTTAGAAGGCTGCAGAGGGCCTGTTTGCAAAGGCCTGCAGTGAAAGGACAAGGGGCAATGGGTTTAAATTGGAGAAGAGTAGATTTGAACTGGATATTAGGAAAAAGTTCCTCCCCACGAGGGTGGTGGAACACTGGCCCAGGTTGCCCAGGGAGGTGGTTGAGTTCCCATCCCTGGAGGCATTGCAGGTGAGGCTTGCCAGGGCTGTGGGCAAGCTGCTCTAGTTGGGGATGTCCCTGGCCACTGCAGGGGGGTTGGACTAGATGAGCTCCAGAGCTCCCTTCCAACCCAAACCAGTCTAGGATTCTATGCTCACTGAGGCTGAGCTGGAGTAAATGCCACCTGGATGTCCATCAGGAGAAGCAGCTGAGGAACCCCAAGGCTTAGTGAAGGAGCTTGGCTCTTTTTCCTTCCCCTTAGGAATGTCTTTGGGGTGAATTTCAGCTCCCTGTGCCATCTCCAGCTGCACTCTGCTAGGGGCACCACTACTCCCCAGCATCTCCTCCTCCTCCTCCCCACCTCCCACCATGCCCAACCTGGCCAGAGCCCTGGAGGGACCTGCTGGCCACCTGTCTGTGAGTGATGGGTAATGTCCTTTTCCTGTCTGGGTGCCAATGGGGTGACCAAGGCCACCCTGGGCACGTAGGATGGTCCTTGTGACCTGGTGGTACCCAGCAAAGCCTTCCTGGAGGTGATCCAGACCCAGGGGTACATCCTGAGAAGATGGGACCATGGAGGCTGGGCAGCACCCTCAGCCTGGTGGTGAAAGTGTATTGAGACCCTTGTGGGGGGAGGGGGGGGAGCTGTTTTCCATCCCCAATCCCTCCTGGAGTCCTATCAGTGCTTGAGGAGCAGGAGCATTGCTGTGAGAGATGCGTTGGGAGCCTGAGTGCAAGAACAGGAGCCACGAGCAGTGACTGGCCTGAGCTTAACCTGGATTTGTTGCCAGGTACAAACAAGATTGAACTTGCTCTTGGGTTTCCAGAGGAGATAAATCCTCCCCTGATGGCTGCAGAGCCAGGCAAAGAAGGATGGAAAATAAGAGCAGCAATTTGGTTAGTGACGATCCGTGTGTCTCCAAGCTGGCTACAATATGTTTTCATTTGGGAAGCCCTGGGAGGTTGCTGGCAAAGGGCAAAGGAAGGGGCACTAGGGATTCTTCACCTCGACAGCAACCTTCTGCTCCCCAAAACAGGATCAATCCTGCTCCCACCTCCCTACCCCCCCTTTGGGACACCCCAGGGAGCATCCAGGCTCCCACAGCTCCAGCTGCACAGGGTTGCTCTGGGGCTTGTTAACCTCCAGGCAGCACTTTGTGTTTAGAGAGTAAATATTGACCTCCCTTCTCCTCAGGGTTTTTGTTGTCCTCCCTCTCCCCAGGGTGGAGAGAGCTAGGGCAGCTCCCTGGGATGCTCCTCCTTGTACCATGGGCTTGGCTGGGTGCCTGATGCCAATTGCCTCTAAAAAACCCCCATGCTTTGCTTCTATAGTCTAGAAAACACAGAATATAGAGGGTTTGGCTCTAGATTTTTAGGCATATGTGATTTTTTCCCCCCCTCTTTTTTCAGAGGAGGTTTGTTGTCCTTTGCACAGACAGATGCTGGACTCCATGGTCCAGGTGAGTCCCTTCCATCTCAGGACATTGTGTGATTTAAAGATGCTAATAACAGCAAGAAAAGAAAAGCAAAGCAAAGCCAAGCTAGCCACAGATTTTTGTGATCTCTTTTTTTCCCTCTTGTGGATGTTTTCTGCTGTCCCCCTGGGAAGGTGGGAGGCTTTCCCAACCCCCTCCCCACCCCCAGCTCTAGGCCAGGACTCTCCTCCCCTTCCCCTGCTGCCAGGGAGGGAGGGAGGAGGAGATTTGCACCTTGGCCAACTCGTTGCTGTTTCTCCAGCTTCTGCAGGGATCAAAGTGGCTGTTTTGACTCCCCTCCTGATGCCTTGATAACAGAGGGTGGTTGTAATGCAATTAAAGAGCTCACCCAGCAAGGGCTTGGGGCTTTTGTTGTGTCTCAGGGCTGGCTGTGCGCAGGATTTGCCCTTGCCCTGAGAGCAACATGGAGCTGAGCTCTGGCACACCCCAAGGGCTCCAGAGCTCTCTGCTTTATCAGGAGCCTCCTCATACCAGATTTCCTGAGCTCTTGGAAGTGTAAGATGGGGAGGGGATTTCAGCTAACCCTGCCAAATGCTGCTCCTGGTTGCTTGAAGGGATGCAGAGGGGAGGATGCTCTGTTGGGGAGGGCAGAGCATCCTTGGAGGGGCTTCACTCTTGGAAATGCATCTTGCTTGGTGGTACCAGGCTGGCTGCTTAATTTCTGTGCCTCCCCAGTGCTGACAGAGATGGAGTGAGGTGTCAGCAGGCTGTTTTGAAAGGCTTTAGAGAAGGGTTGTGATCCCAGGCCTCTCCCTGCCTTAGTGTTGCAGCCAGGAGGGGTTCTACAAATAAATACAGACAGATGAGCTCTTTCACTGGTAATTTGTCACTTCATAATTGCCCAAGAAAAGCAGGTTAGTTTTCTCCTCCTGACCTCTCTCAAGTAGCCTTTTCACCCTAGCTGGCCCCAGGGCTGGGCTCAGGGCAGCTATCCCCCCCTGGGATGGGGCTGCAAAGGGCACCTTGGCCTTTTGCATCACATTTTATCCAAGCAACATCTCCACAGGTCTCCCTATGGCATCAGCAAACCCTAGAGGACATCCACCCTCAGGATGCCTCCAGCCATGGGTGGGTGGAAGGAAATGGGACCAGCTGGGAGCACTGGGAGATCAGTGCACAGCCCAGCTCCCAGCACCTGGCATAAAGAACAATTGGGGTTCTAAGCAGTTAAGGATACACCTGAGGAGCAAGTGGAACCCCCCCCTTTTCCCAGTGCTCCCCAAGGTGAGTGGGAACTGTGCTTCTAGGTGGTTCCTTGGTGAGACTTTGGGCTGGAGAGCCTGGCCTGAGGAAGGAGGTGAGTGGATGCTTGTGCACACACAGCTGAAGCACAGAGGATGAATTTAGAGGAGGCTGTGGGCCAGCAGCTCGCAGGAGCCAGGCTGATTCCCTCTGGGAGTGGGAAACACTGCCTGGGACAGCCGCAGGAGTCTGCCGTGGCCATTCTGCAAAGAGCAAAGTCCTGCTGCCACCTCCCGACCGCAGCGAGCCCTGCCTGGCTCCCTCTCTCCTTGCTCGGGCTCCTTCTCTCCCTGCCTGGCCTCTATCTCCCCCTCCTTGGGTCCCTCTTGCCCTTGTAAGCTCCTCAGCTCCACCTCCCTCTTCTCCCTGGCTCCATCACCTCCTCCCATCTCCCTGGCTCCATCACCTCCCCTTTCTCCCTGGCTCCATCATCTCCCCTTTCTCCCTGGCTCCATCATCTCCCCTTTCTTCCCTGGCTCCATCTCCCACTCCTTGAAGCAGCCTCAGGGCTGGAACAGAACAACTCATGGGGGAAAGACAAAGGGTGTTTTGTTTTATCCCTCACTTCTCCTGCTCCCTGGAGCTATGCATGGACCTCAGGCCCTTCCAAGCCCAACCGGAGCAACTTTCTGTCCCTGAAAGAAGCTTTGCTGTCAGTCACCTCCGTTTCCTTCTCTCCTCCTTGCCCTGAGCCTGACATTTGTCTCCTGACTCTGACCTGTCTCTCCTGACCCTGCAGTTTCCTGCTGTGGGGAGCTGTGCCAGTTGACAATCCCTCACCTAAACCACTCTGCCTGGAATATTTCTTTAACTCCTTCTTTTTCCTTGGCAGAACACAAGCTTGTAGCATGCCAAAGGGTTAACAAAAGGCTTCAAGCCAAGCCTTGCCTCAACTGAGGACCTTTCATTTCCAAGGAGCCTGGGATCCCAAGGCACAAGGCAAGAAACCCTAGCCACAAAAATCTCACCTCTCTCTTTCTCTCTCCCTTACAACCCTGGCAGTGAAAGCTTGTTTGGCTTCATCTGCAAGATTTTCCACCCCCTGCTCCAGCTCCACTCGATTCCACTAAGCCCACAGCTTGTTTTTCTACTGACAAAGTGAGGTATGATTCTTGGCTCTCTGGTTTTTTTCTTTGCTGGGGGAAGACTAAATGAAAAGATGCTTTTCAAGCTCATTCACTCAGCACTCAAACCCAGGCCCAGGGGGAGGGTCAGATGGAAATTGGCTGAAGTTATCAGACAGGCTTTCTGCTGCCTGGCTTTTATGGGTGGGTATTAGGCTGGAGAAAATGAAATGAAGAGGCAAGTGTTTGCTAGGAAGCTATGAGAGGTAGCCCAGCCTGATGAGTAAAGCAGGCCAAGCATTTCATTTAGTTTCTTATTAAAAAAAAAAAAAAGCTTTGTGTTGGAGTTGTTGTGATTCCTGAGGACACAGCTTTAGGTGCTTGTTGTGCCTGGACTTTTTTATGTAGAACATCAAAACAGCCAACTTGGTCAGAAGAGAAGCCACATCCTCTCAGGCCTGCTGGGAGCTCCCTTGGGGAGGAGAGAGGAGTTGGAGAGGGAACTGCCTGGCTCAGGCTCTGCCAGAGGATGCTCCCACCCAGCCCTGGTCATCCACCTCAGGCTCCTACCACTGTCTTGCTTTGCTCCTTGTGAACTATTCAGGCTGGAGCCTGTTCCTGGCTCCATCACCTCCCCCTTCTCCCTAGCTCCATCACCTTTACCCCTTTCTGGGGGTCAAGGGCTTGGTTTCCACTTAGAATCATAGAATAGGTTGGGTTGGAAGGGACCTTAAAGATCATCTTGTCCAATTCCCTTCACTCAGCAGGGACATCTGCAACTAGAGCAGCCCCAAACAAGCTGAGCTGGAATGGTTCTAGGGATGGGACATGTCCCACCTCTCTGGCCAAGCTGGGCCTGGGCTTCATCATCCTCACTGTAAAATGTTTCTTCTTTATATCTAGTCTAAATCTCCTTCAGCTTAAAATTATCACCCCTTGTCCTGTCTCAACAGACCCTGCCCCATCCCTGTTTCATCCTAGTCCCATCTCTCTGCCCCATTCCTACTCCTTCCCTGCTCCATCCTTATTCCATCCCTGCCCACACACACCACCACAGAGCAAGGATGCTGAGTGGGTCCAGCTTGGGAGGGCTGCTCCTGGGTGTCCATGGCCCTCAGCATCTGCCTCTCCTCCCAGCTCCCTGCTGGAGCAGACACAGCAAGCCATGGGTTCCTGGGCCATCCCAAGACATGAGCTAATCCTCTGAAACCAGATCCTCCTCTGCTTGGATGAGGAAAGCTAAGCTTGCTCTGGGGCCTGTCTGTTCCTGCTCCAAAATAGCTTTCCCTCCTTATGGCAAAGAACTGTGCCGTGGACAATTTCCTGCTGTCTGGAGGGTGGAGGTGGGTCCCCAAAGACCCCCATGGATTAACCCCTGCCTGCAAGGATCTGCTGATAAATCTTCTTGTTGCTTTTGAGGACCACTGTTCCCTTTCCCTGCTGGAAATGCCTACCTTTTCTACCCCAAACTCACTGCCTTGCCCTTTGGAAGAGGCTCAGTGACAGGAGATTCCTCCAAAGTGTTCCACGTGAGTCCCAGGCTCTGTGTTGCCAAGCTCAGCTCAGGCAGTTTGGAGCTCTGACCTTTCACTGCATCATGTCCCCAAGCACAAAGCAGGCTGTGGTGGGGACAGCAGAGGGACTGAGGTGAGTCTCAGGGGCTGATTCATGGTAGGGAGCAAGGGATGAGCCACAGGAAGTTTTCCTCATGTGCAGAGCACTGTAAAGCTAGCTGTGGATTCACTGGTGTCTAATACAGAGTCCTCCCACACACTAGGTATTTGTAGTGATGTGAGAGGGTGAAACAGGGCCAACTGTCCCCTGCTGCTTCTGGGGCACATCCTTCCCATGTCCCTTGGTCTCCTACAGGGACTGTGGCAGGAGAAGGGCTAGCTGGGGCTTAGAAAGCTGCCTGGATGTCTCAGTGGGATGCACAGAGCCCACTGCAGCATCCTTGCTGGGTTCTTGGGGGTTTTCTCTCTGAGCATCTCAGCTGCTGACAAGCAGGAGGAAAACCCAGCAGGAAAGCCAATTTGTGGCCAGCTTTTTGGCTGTTGTCACTCCAAGCATTTTTCCCTTAAGAGGCAATCAAGAGGAAAGGCAATAATAAGCAGGTAGCCATGGGTTTGGGGTGGGAAAGGCTATCATTTCCTCTGCCAGGGCTGCAAGGAGTCCAGCTGAGGATGGGGCCAGTGACAGGAAGCCTATAGGGTTGGTTTCTTACAGCACTTCAGGTGTGTTCAGAGCAATTTCAGGGTGATATTTCTCCAATCTGAAGAGAGACAACTGCTAGCAAAACTTCCAGCAGCATGGAAAAGAGAAGTATTTGTGTCCAGAATGTTTTGAACTAGATGAAATGTAGGTTTGTAGGAAGAGCTCCCAGGAAGGGAGAGGCCCCTAGGGATGCTTGTCACTGGGGCTGTTGGGTTTTGACCTCTAGAGCTATGCTGAGGGATTTTATCCAGGGTGAGAGTGTCCTGCCTTAGGGGGATAGAAACCAGGACAAAGACAGGGACATTACAGAGACATCAGACAAAGGAACCAGGTGCTTTTGTGCAGCCCCAGGTGCTAACCACCAAAGCAGGCTCTGCCTCTCTAGAGAGCCCAGGGTAGGGTTTCTGGGCTGGTGAGGAGGATCATCCTTCAGGGAGATGCTATCCCTGTGTGTGAGCAGAGCTCCTGGCTCATCCTGCTCCATGACTCTCACTCTGCAGTGTTTGCTGGATCAGGGCAGCCCATGGCCAAGGGTGAATCCAGCTCTGCTGGGAGCAGACACATTTCCTTCCATCAGGTTACCACAGAGTCTCTGTGTTGCCCCAGGAAATGTAGTAGAAATGAGGTTTTTTCACCTCAAAAGGAAGATGATTCTCATTTTCTTCTGCTCAAAACAAGCAGTAACCTTGCTGATGGCAACACTTCCCCTGGGAGTGTGAGGGCTTGATCCTACCAACCTGGAGAACTCAAGGATTAAGACTTGTCCTAGCCTTTTTCACCAGGAGCCTCAAATCCTTCCTTCTCTTCAAGCCATCATCTTGTGGGGGAGGGAGGAGGTGGTTTCAGGAAACACAAGGAATGACTAATTTCTCTCCTGCCTCTGCCAAGGGAGAACAACCAGCCCCACCAGCATCCCTGCTGCTCACAAGAGCTCTGGCATGTCAGCAGGGTTATGATTTATGCCAATCAATCCATCACCCTTAATTAGAGCAGCAGCTCTAGGGGAGAGCTCACACATGAAGACTGGCTACTCCTTCTGATGGCCTTGCTCCTGCCAAAATGCTCTCTGGGCCTTCCAACCTTCCTGGGGAGCTTCAGCATGCCTCTGCCATGCCCATTCCTATTCACTTTCCCCCCTCCTCATTGCCTCTGTCATCAGACAGTTTTCCAGGCCAGTGGAAAGAGGATGAGGACTGTTGGGATTATGAGGGGGAGGTGGTCACTTCTGCCCTGCAGCCCTGGGCACAAACAGGAAACTCCTTCCTAGCAGGAATGTCAGCTGCAAGTCTCTTGAACATCACTATGAGCTTCACCTCTGTGTAATGTCCCATCTTGACTATTCAGGACATTTTCCTGCTTGCCAACTGCTCTTCTTTGGGCCTTTTCCCATCTTCTGCTTGTTTGTCCTGCTGCTCCTGGATGTCTCTGTGTCCTCTGGTCCATGCAAGGCTGTCCCTGCTTTCCAGGACCTTGGGATCTTACAGTCATCTAGGAAACTCTGTTTTCCTTTGGAAAACAAATGGAAGTTTCTAATGTGATTTGTAGGTGAAGGCTTGAAAACTCTGACTCAGACACAGTCCTGAAGACTCAGAAAACACAGGGCAATATAAGGAATGAGCATATAGGAATGAGCATATAGGAATGAGCATATAGGAATGAGCATATAGGAATGAACATATCACCCTCTCCAGCCTGAGATGGCAGAATGGAGATCTCCCAGTCACCTGGGGACTGCAGTTAGAGTTTTCTCTCTGATTAGCTGGGAATGGGCTCCCTGGAAAGCCTCTTTCCTGTTGTAATCCACAATGACAGGGAGAGAAAGTGTGGCAGGCTCTGTTCAAACCTGAACTTGGTCCCAAGAGGTTAGCTCAGCTCTGTGATGAATGGAGCCCTGGGACCATGCTGCCTGCACGCAGCCAAATCACTTACCTTGCAAATGCAAACCTTCTGGAGAGAGCCAATCCATAACTCCTGGAGCTTGCCTTTTGCTGACACACAGCCCCAGCCCTCAGGAAAGAAAACCCTTTGTTAATCTCCCTCCAGAGGCACAGAATCTCCTCCAGAAAAGCTTCTGAAGGCAGGAACTAATTAGAGGCTGCACGAGGCTCCAGTCTGTCACCTTCCTCCCCGACAGCTCTAGGGGAGCAGAGGGGCTGCTGGCCACGATGATGGATCAGCAGGCAGGAGCTGCTGCCTTTGCTCTGAAAGAGGCAGAATTAATGGGCAAATAAATTACAAATCAATTATTAAGCCTCAGCAGCACACAGGCCCCTGCTCAGCCTGGGTATCAAATATACATTGCTAATGAACTCAGCAACTCTGGCCTAACACACACAGAGTGCTGCCTACTGATGGAAAGAGGGGGTTTTTGTCACTCAGAGGCTTTTATTTCCCTCTTTTTCTTTGCCTGCCCAGGTCTGTAAGGAGAAGGTTTTATGGGTAGGCAGCACTGAAAGACCAACAGCTTCATGCTGATACTCAGGACAGCCCTGGGCAAGCTGCAGGAGCTGTGAGGTAGTGAGGAATAAACCTGACCTATAGAAAGTGTTCAATGTGTTATGGGGTCTTGTTTTACATCCCCCGAGCCCCATATCCCTTATTAAAAGGCACCTATGGTACCTTCCTCCCTCCTTCCTGCTTGCTTGGGACTGTCTGTCAGCACCTGGAGATGCTGCAGTATCTCCAACTCCTCGCATCTGGAATCACCTTGCCTGCAGCTTCTAATGCAAGCAAGGGAATGAAAAGGAAGGGAATGAAGAGAATGCTGGCAAGGGAATGAAAAAGGAGGCTTTAAAAATGGACCTGCCCATGCCCATATATGGTCATGATTGGACACGCCCACGTCCATATATGGGCATGTGTGGATGGGCCCATGCCCATATATGGTCCTGTTTGGACAGGCCCATTCCCATATATGGATGTGTGGACTCATCCCTGCCCATATATGGACATGTGTGGAACAGCCCATGCCCATATATGGCCATGTGAAGACCCACCCATTTCCCTATATGGTCATGTGTGGTACAGCCCATGCCCATATATGGACATGCAGGGACACGCCCATTCCCATATATGGTCACGTAAGGACACACCCATGTCCCTATATGGTCATACGTGGATGGACCATGCCCATATATGGACCCATGAGGACACACCCATGCCCATATATGGTCCTATGTGGACATGTCCATTCCCATATATGGATGTGTGGAACCATCCCATCCCATACATGGTCATGTGTGGAACAGCCCATGCCCATATACGGTCATGTGTGATCCCGCCCATGCCCATATATGGACTTGTGATGACCACCCATGCCCATATATGGTCATGTGTAATGACCCATGCCCAAATATGGCTATGTGAGGACCTGCCCATGCCCATATATGGCCACACGAGGACCTNCTACGTGAATGGACCATGCCCATATATGGACCCATGGGGACACTCCCATGCCCATATATGGATGTGTGGAACCATCCCTGCCCATATATGGTCATGTGTGGAACAGTCCATGCACATATATGTACGTACGTGGACACACCGATGCCCATATATGGTCATGTGTGATTCCACCCATGTGCGTATGGACCTGTGCTGACCCACCCATTCCCATATATGGTCATGTGTGAATGGCTCATGGCCTTATATGGCCGTGTGAGGACCTGCCCAGGCCCATATATGGTCATGTGTGGAACAGCCCATGCCCATATATGGGTATGCAAGGACCTGCCTATGGCCATATATGGACATGCAAGGACACACCCATTGCCATCTATGGTCATGTGAGAACTCACCCATGTCCATATATGGTCATGTGCAGATGGCCCATACCCATATATGGCCACATGAGGACCTGCCCATGCCCATATATGGTCATGTGTAATGGCCCATGCCCATATATGGCTATGTGAGGACCCGCCCATGCCCATATATGGCCACACGAGGACCTGCCCATGCCCATATATGGTCATGTGTCAATGGCTCATGCCCATATATGGTTGTGTGAGGCCCCACCCATGCCCATATATGGTCATGTGTGGCTGACTCATGCCCATATATGGTTCTGTGAGGATGCACCCATGCCCATATATGGTCACAAACTATGTCACTCTATTCTCTTTCAGAACATATTGAAGCAGTGCCTGCTCCCTGCCTGCAATACCTAGGCAGATCCCAGGCCAGAAGTCCTTCCTGGAGCACTAGGAAGCTCAAAGGCTTTGGCAGATGGATGGCTGTGCTTCCACACCCTGGGATCAATCCTGTCCTCCAGTTATCAGCATGCTTCCAGACTCAGCACCACTGCCCCTGGGTGAGAGGGGAGGGGGGAAAAAGCCTCTCAGGGAACTGGCTGCCACTGGGATGAGGATGAAGGGAATGTCAAAGACACTCCAGTGCCAGGCCCTTTGATAGAGCTGAGCTGAGCTTTGGAGGTACTCAAGCTCTACACCATGGCAATATTTCTGCTGCTCACAAATCAATTATAACTCTTAGACAAGCTCCCATATGGTGCCTCTATAAATCCCCCTCTCCAGTTACCGAGCCTGTCTGATTTGCCTGACATGAGCTATAAGGAGGGTGGGATTGGGGCTAATGTTGACTCAAGCACACAGAATGTGATGTATTTATAGAGGGTTTTTTTTTATACAAGTGTTTCTGAAAGTCAAACCCCAGCTCCTAAAGAGCTAAACAAGAGGCTGAGGACTAATTTTGCAGCTTCACCCTGAGCATCTCCCTGGTTTAGAGAGCTGGCTTGTGAATACAGGTCCTCTGCCACAGCACAGGGAGGTCTGGGGGGTTCAGACCCTGCTCAAGGGTCTTTGGTGGTGGTGCCTGTCCCACCTACATCTATCCCACTGGAGCAGTTCTCCATCCACTTGGCCTGCAAGGCAAAGAGAGCCTGGGGACAGAGGCAGGACACTTGGGCACTGGCTTGGTGGAGGAGCTGGGCAGAGAGTCAAGATAAAGGATCTGTGGAGAAACCAGAGCAGGGAGAAGAGTCCTTCTTCTCCTCACCTGCGTAGAAAACAGCATCAGGTCTTTGGAGCACTGATCCTGAGCACAGAGGAGAAAAGCAGGAGGATGGCAGAGCCATGTGCCCCTCTCATGGGCAAGACAGAGTAAAGGACAGCCTGGAGTGGATTTGGATGCTGAGGTTGAGCTATCAGGGAGACTTGTTTCCCGACCCAGCTCCTCACGCTGACTCGCTTGCTCCCCCCAGTGCTCCCTGAGCATTCCCATGCACCTACCTGATCTCCAGGATCTTACCAATCCCAGGATGTTTCCTTTCCAGCCCCCTCCTTCTCTCCAAAACCACTTCTTCAGTTCAGAACGTTTCTTTCTGGCCTCATCTTCTTCCCAGAAATGTAAGTCCCCACTTCTTTCCTGCTCTAATCAGTCTCTGTGCAGGAGCACAATGAGTGGTCAGCCTACTAAATCATTGCTTCTGTCTCTTCTCTCTTTTTTAGTTGTAACATTTAGAACATTCTACACTAATACTCTCTACTCAGCTGAGAGGCCAAATATTTAGGTGTCTGCTGCTCCAGAGCTTAGCCCAGAGCTCTCCCCCAGAGCTTTGGCCCTAGCACCTCTAAAGCCAGGACTCTGTGTCTCTGGAGGCTACTTCCACTCCTGACTGTGCTGAATAAACAGTAGTTTGCTTTTTCCCATGGGAAAAAACTTCAAGCTGAAAGGAAAATACATCAGCTTGGTGTCATAAGGGAAGGGAACCTCCCTGGACCTGTTGCGTTTACAGGATTTGCATGATCTGAAGAGGATAAGAGTATGGAAACTAGTGTTAGGAACTCAAATGAGAAGCTAGGGCTCTGGACAGGTTTCTCAGGAAGTCTTGGGGAGTTGTCACTGACCAGCTTTGTTTCCTACTATGGACAAGTTAGAGCTTGCACAGGTTGCAAAGCAGTTTTGGGGAGGACTAGAAGAAGCCTGTGGCTTGCTAACGTAACAGCAGGTTTATGGGAAGAATCAAAGCTTCACAGAATCCCTGAATCCCACCAGCATGGTAGAGGTTGGAAGAGACCTCTGGAAATCATTCAGTCCAACCGACCTGCTAAAGCAGGGTGACCCCCAGCAGCTTGCCCAGCATCATCTCCAGGTGGGTTTGGAATCTCTCCACACAAGGAGACTCCACAAGCTCTCTGGGCAGCCTGGGCCAGGGCTCTGCATCCTCACACCAAACAAATTTCTCCTCCTGCTCAGCTGGAACCTGCTGGGTTCCAGTTTGTTCTTATTGCTCCTTGGCCTGGCCCTGGACACCCCTGAGCAGAGTGTGGTCCCAGCCTCTTGCCCCCTGCACCCTTGAGCTCTTGCTCAGCATTGAGCAGCTCCCCTCTGGCTCTGCTCTTCTCCAGGCTAAATAATGCGAGAAGACCTCAGCATGCACCCATGTGTGAGAGTCCCCCTTCCCCCGGGGTCCCTGCTCTGTTACCGGGGTCGGGGTCCGCGATGGGGTCAGGGTCGAACTCTTGCCTTGTCTCTCCCCCGAGCAGGCTCCGCTCGTGCCGCTGCAGCGCTCAGCCGTGCCCACCAGGTGGCGCCATAACACAGCTCAGCGGCCTCCGCCGCCCCCTCTCATTGGCTACACCCACCGCGCCCTCCCATTGGCTAGGCCGCGGCGTCGCCTTGGCAACGGGATAACCGCTGGGTCCTGCAGTCCGCCCGCTCCGTCCCCGCGCCTCCGCCATCGCTTGGCTCTCCCGCACACTCGCTGCGCTTCCTGATCTCTACTCTGCTCAGTCTCTGCCTCACGGGATCAGCAGAGGCCGGGAGGCACCCACGAGTGTCTGCCTGAAAGCCTGCCCCCAGCAGTAGGTCAGCGGGGAGAGGAGCCAGGATGAAAACTGCTGCCAAAGCCAAGCGACACTGTAGCACACGCAGGATGATGCACTTTGCTACCTCTGTGGCTTTGCCCCTTCCAGCCCTGAACATCAGACGTGTTCTCCCTTTCCTTCCTTCTCTCTCTGCCCCTTTTTCACTGCCTGAACTCCTGAGCTGCTGTGCTGGTGGGTGCTGGACTGAGATGCCCTTTTCAAGGGCAAATCTTACTGAATTCTTGGGGGGAAAAACCCCAGTGGCTCTGCTGAACATGGACAGTGATGCAGCCAGGCAGGTCTGGAACTGGGCAGTAACCTCCCCTAGTTAACATCTGGTTGGCCTCAGCTGAGAAGCAAAAGTACAGACTATCTAGAAACTCAAGACAATCTCTTAGAAGCCAAATTCCCTTTTCTCCCTCCAGCCAGATCTCATTCTTGTCCTGGGTGGAGCTATATTTCTAGTCCATTGGGAATAGTAAACTGTGTGCAGAGGGTAAAGAAGGCCCTTAAAACACTGTCTGGGGGATGAAGCACAAATGAGATGTGTTCCCATGCAGATGACATTTAACCCTTCTGTTGCCTGCACTGGGGAGGCACAAAGCAACAATCCTGCACAACTGAAGAGCCCTTCAGCCTCTACCTGTTCTGAGCAGGGAGGTGGAATGGGTTGCACTCACAGTTGCAGGGCTCAGGGCTGCAGCTCTCGTTCCTCCCTCCTCTCCAGCAAGGACAGAACATCTGGAATGGGTTTGGATGAGCTGTATTTGCACTCCCAACAGGAGGCTGGAAACCACCCCCTCACTATTAGGAGCTTGATGCTCTGAAAACACTGCCTATGACTTAAATTTAAGGTCTTTAAGTTGATTCAGAGATGCATTTGACCCAGACTCTCAGCAATTCTTGGCTGGCTGCACCTCTTTCCACCTCCTCATGCTACTAGTTCTGCAGCCTCTCTAGTCTCTAGGAAGTGCTAGGAAGCCTGATCCACTGATGAGACTTAGCCCTGACCCTCTGGGACCAGCATGGCAAGGGTTGTGCAGGGAAAAAAAGAAGCATTTTCAGCAGAGTGTGACTCCTTCTTCCCTTTCCCCAAAGGAAAGGAGCTGGGCAGAGAGAGAAGGCAAGGGTTGAGGCAGCTCCTTTGGAGTTTGTGTGCCCCTCCTCCAAGGCAGCTCAGTACATTACAGCTCTAATTGAAACCATGCCGTGGCTGTGCTTGCCTCACTCCCACAGGGAGCATTGCTGCTGCTGGGGAGGCTGGTTGCAGTGTCAGGGTGCAGGCCTCTGTCTCCTGCAGCCAGGGAGCTCCAAGAAAAGGCTGTGGCTTTCACCACTCCTCTCCTTTGGCTGCTGCCACGTGGCCTTTTCTACTCCAGCATCCTCTTCTCTCCTCCTTTTGCTGCTTGCTCGCTCTTTTTATTCCTCAGGAAACATCTGGAAGCTGAGTAAGAAACATTGAATGGGGGGAAGAGGAGAAGAGAGGGAGAAGAGAGGGAGAAGAGAGGGAGAAGAGAGGGAGAAGAGAGGGAGAAGAGAGGGAGAAGAGAGGGAGAAGAGAGGGAGAAGAGAGGGAGAAGAGAGGGAGAAGAGAGGGAGAAGAGAGGGAGAAGAGAGGGAGNAAAGAAGAAAGAAGAAGAGAGAGAGGAGAGAGAAAGAAGAAAGAAGAGAGAGAGGAGAGAGAGAGGAGAGAGAGAGGAGAGAAAGAGGAGAGAAGAAAGAAGAAGAGAGAAAGGAGAAGAGAGAAAGAAGAGAGACGAGATACGAGAGCAGATAAAAGAGAGAAGAGAGAAAAGAAGTGAAAAGGGAGAGAAGAAGAGAAAAAAGAGCAAGGAGGAGGGGATGTTGGGAACACCATA
The DNA here is from genome assembly GCA_013396975.1 of Bucco capensis. Lineage (NCBI taxonomy): Eukaryota > Metazoa > Chordata > Aves > Piciformes > Bucconidae > Bucco > Bucco capensis. The sequence goes on from VWZO01008626.1 coordinate 159,486, forward strand.
TGATTTCGCTTTCCTAAGACAACTGCAATTATGCCTTTGAGGCTTTACCAGTCACTGCAGATCCAAACCATGCTGGATGATGTAAGTGGGAAAATATGAAAGGCCTACTGGCTGCTTTAAAGAGAAAATAAAAGATTAGTTTCTGGCATTTAATTTACAATTATGAATCAGAAGAAGGCACCATCCAGCTAGGCTTTTTCCTTCTTGCTTTCCCAGCCTTGGTTGTGCCCTGCTGATCCCTTGGCAGATGAGGAGATTCCTCCTTCACTCATGGGGTAAGCAGGAGATGTTGATCCCAGTTTAGCAACCATGAGGACTTCTGGGTTTAGGCCATTCCCAGTTAAACTTGCCTTGACTCCAAGTGGGACAGTTTGGGAAGGTTTGGATGTGCTGGATCTGTGCAGAGCCTGGAGCTTGGCACTGGGACACAGGCACTTGAAAGGCTAAAGATGTTGCTGTCAGATGGAGAGGAGTTTCCATCTGACAGAGGAGCTGGGCTTTCTGCTGGCAGGAGTTACACTATCCTAAAATAAGCTTGGAAATGAGGAAAAGATTTCCCCCATCTAGTTCCCAGGGGAAGCAATCAGGTATGGAAACAAGGAGGACTAATCCCATGCCAAAAGAAGGTGCCCAAAGCCACAACTGCTGGTGCAGGGAAAGGAGGCAGTGATGGAGAGCATCCCAAGGTAGGAACCAGAGCCAGGGGCTGGATCCTGGAACTGGATTCAGGAATTCTTGGATTGAGAGCCAAGGAAGAGCAGACAGAGTCCTGTAGCAGCAGAACTGAGCTTCTACTCCTCACCAGGAGAGCTCCCATTCCACCAGCCCAGATGGCTCAGGTGCTCAAGAAATCAGAGAGGATGGAGATCCAAACCTCTCCTTTTTGTATTTGCTGTTAATTAGGTGCTAATTAGCTTTATCCTCCCCCTGCCTTGCTTGGGTCTTAGACTTTAAGTAAGAGAGCCCAAGGGTCAAGCTTGGAGTGGAAGTTTCACGGCCTGACCCTCAGTTTTAGCCTGAATATGCTATGTATGGCATGGAATAGCTTGTTCTGCCTCAAACTAGGACATCACTCCATTTATACATGCAGCCAGCACAGCCAATTTACATCTCAGCTGTCCTCTCTCTCTGTGTTTTCACCAGCCTGACCTTTTCCAGCTGTTAACACAGTCCATGGGATGACATCTTGGACCCTTCATCAGATTTTTTTTCAGTGGTGGCAGTAAAAAAGCATCTCCTGACATCTTTGCAGTGATGCAGGTTAAAGCCTTTTGCTAATAGACTGCTAACACCTTGCACATGATGTTTTCAGCATCCTGAAAGGCTTTGCTGGCTTCTTGCACATCCTTTGAGGGAGGCAGGAGTGCAAATGAGAAGTGTTTACAGCTTATGGGACCTCCCAGCCACCTCTTTGCAAGAGATTCTCCTGTCCAAATAGCATTTGTTTCAGAAAGACACAGAGACAGCCCTGAAAATATAGTTAAGGATCTGAGTCATACTGATTCCCACCAGTTGGGTGATGCCTGACCCCCTCAAACCCCCTCAAACCCTCTCCCCAACATCCACCTTGCCTTTCCTAAGCACCCTAGGAAGGAAATATTACTCCTTTGCTGCTATTCTTCACTCAGGATGTTAGCCTGTGCTGTTTCAGCTCATGTTACAGCTCTAGCCTCACTGTTTGAAGGCAAGATTAATCCTAAGTCATGAATGGATATTAGGCAGATAGGGTGAAGGCAAGGACACAGCACAACAGGCCTGGAGAAACTCCCTGAGTCCATGCAGGAGCCCTGGGGGGGGTCACTGGTCCCCATCAGCCATATCCCCACTGCTTCCTCTCTGCTGCTATTGTCTCTTCCACCTCCTTCTCTTCCTCCATCCACTCCCAGCAGCAACTCCTCCCTGGATGGTCCCAGCAGAGCAGCAGCCATGGCTGAGTTGTAGCTTAGGGCATTTTGGCTCCAAAAAAGGGCTTTAAAGCATTGAATTCCTCTTTTTCTAACCCAATTAAAATGTTCATTGAAGGACTACAGGCCTCAGCTTACAGCAGTTAATTCACTTCCATGCCCCAGGCTCATCCTCTTCACTTGCTCAGGAGAAAGCAAAGCATTTTGGGTGTCTCTCCATCTACACAACTTCAGTTCAGAAGGAACTAAAGCCCTTGCATGCCTTGCCCAAAGAAAACAAGCTGTCAGAGAGAACTATTCCCTCCTTTCTCTTCCCAGGATAGCAGATCTGCTTCCCACCTGTGTGGGGAAGGCAGCAGAGACTCAGCATGACAGTGCCAGCAACAGCATCAGCTACCCTCAGGAGAGCAGCAATCAGCCTAGCAAATGAAAAGCTCTCTCTTCTCCTTGCTTTCCATGCTTGCTCAGTGTTTTATACCTCTGCAGGGATAATAGGAAGGAGATTATACCCAAGTCCAACATTTGTCAGGCTTCGCGAATGAAGCTCCAGGGAGGGCTNGGGGCCACAGGAGACCACAAGGGATTGTCAGACTGTGCCTATTGTTTGTTTTGTAGAGCAGCTACAATGTGCAGGGTGCAGCATCCAAGCTGATGGAAGGTTGGATGGCTCTGGTCCTAGGTGGGCAGTGGGCACCCAGAACACAGCACAGCATCCTCTGCAAGGATTCACAGCACCAAAAGGAGCTGCACAAAGGGACCACACACAAACCAGGCCAAAAGGGGCTTTCTGGCCCAGAAAGAGCTGCTATCAAAGGCTGACTTTTGAGGAATAGCTTTGCATTTCTCCTTTCTTTCCCTTTGTGCTCTCAGTCAGCTCTGGTTCCTTCGTAGCTCTTTGATTTCTGGAGCAAAACCTTCTTCAAACCAAGAAGGTGAGAGCTGTGGGATGCTGGTTCTTGGCTGAGTTGAGGGTAAATCCTGTCCAGAGAGGGGCTGGTCAGCTTGGACTTTGTTATCCACTCTTGGGATTTGTGCTTTAAAGAGAAGCCAATGGCTGGGACATGGCTTTCTCCAGGCCAATTTTGCAGCTTGGAGATTGTTCACATCAGCCATGGCTGAACTCCTGAACTCCTACACACTTCCCAGTGCTCCAGCCCAGCCCTGGCTCCAGAGAAAGACATCAGGGGACGTGGCTCCTCAGGGGAAGCTTTTTCACCCTGGGAGTCTCCCATCACTCTTGGCACTTGGAGCACTCCAAGAGGCAAAGGAAGTGACAAGCAAATCATCAGCTGAGTGGCAAAAGCAGGAGCTAGGGCTGTGTGAGGAGTGGGGCTACTCCAGTGCTGGAGGGTCCTGCTCCTCCTGTTATCCTGTCCCCCAGCACTCCCAGGACTGGGATGCTCAGGAGCAGAGCAATCCCTCCATGCTCTTCACCTCCAGATCTCTAAGTGCTGTGGCTATTAGGGGTCCTGAGTGGACTCTCTCCTGCCCAGGGTTGCTGGTGTGTGCTGTCAGGGAGCTGCAATGGACAGGATTGTGCCTCAGCAGAAGGGAATGTTCTCTTTGAGAAGTTTTAAAGGCAGCCTGGAAGGCTCAGTGCAGATCTCATGAGTCACCCAGAGCTGCACATGTGGGCTCTGAGGCAGCCAACAGCCCTCCGAGCCAACAGCAACACTGTAGCCTAGCAATGGGGAGCAAGCCCACCAGGATAAAGCAGAGGGAGAAGCACTCACAAAGCTAGCCAGCAAAGCCTCTACCATCCAGTTCTGTGAGGTGAGGGCTTTCCAGCAGGCTTCTGCCACTCTCAGGAGGGGAAGAAGAGGCAAAGCTTGCCTGCTGCAGCCTGGAAGTCTGTGTCTGCTTGCTGCTCTCACACCTCCTCCATCCTCTTTTCCCTTCCCCACTCTCTTCCCATCCATCTCCCTCTTTCTGAATCCCTTCCATGGGGTGTTGCTTGCTAGCTTTGCAGTGGCAGCAAGCATCACACACTGCCACGTGGAACCTCCCCACAGCCTTCCCCAGCCATGCCATGCCCCAAAGCCCAGCTGATCTCAGTCAGAGCTGCTGGCCATGGCCACACCATGCCAGGAGCCAGCTCCACACCTTGCTGAACAGTAGCATGAGCATAGAATCCTAGAATGGTTTGGGTTGGAAGGGACCTAGTCCAACCCCCCTGCAGTGGCCAGGGACATCCCCAACTAGAGCAGCTTGCCCAGAGCCCTGGCAAGCCTCACCTGCAATGCCTCCAGGGATGGGAACTCAACCACCTTCCTGGGCAACCTGGGCCAGTGTTCTGCCACCCTCCTGGGGAGGAACTTTTTCCTAATANCAGGGATTGCAGCAAGCTCTGTGTGCTTGGTCCATCACATCTGGATGATGGTTTCCCATCTGGTTGGCTTTGACTAAACTCCTCCTTGAAAGACAAGCATGTGCTTGAAGTCCAGCTCAGGATGGATCCTTCCACCAGGACTGAGGAAAGGGGTAGTTACTCTGACCTGGGGCAGATATTTCACCCTGAAGCCTGTTGTCTTTACTGTTCTTGGAAAGAGAAGCCAAACAGCTCTCCAGAAGGTGCCTGTCAGGAGGAATACTTTGTTGCCTCCTGCTCTCTCTCAGCCCCATGGCCAGGCTGGCTCCAGGAATGGCTAGAAACATCATCAGCTCAGAGTATCTCTGAGCCTTTGCTTCAGCAAGGAAAAGAAGCACTATTAAATGTTCTCAGCTTCAGTATAAATTAACTGCCCTGGCTCTGGTCATTTAGGATGTCTTTCAGGTTAAAAAATGATCCTCATTTCTAAGGATTTAGAGTCCCCTACCTACCTTTAATGGGCTCATTCTCCTCACAGCTACTGCCCTAGGTAAAGACCTCAAGTCAACCAATAATTACTCCCAGGAAAGAAACACTGTTTGCTTGTCATGTTCCATTAAAGAGTTCACAGCATGAGCCAAAGAATTAATGGCCTTATTATCTGGCCTTCAAAATAGATCATATTAAAGAGGGGAAGGCAGCTCTGAAGAATATAGAAGGCATCAGTGATGCTACTGCCCTGGACAATACAACTGCAAGGCTGGTGAGGTGTTTAATGGATTTTAGCTAAGTGTTGGCTCAGTCACCAAAGGATGGAGAAGGAGTGGTGGGAAGGGACCCTGGAGCAGGAAAGGTGGATGGGCAGACTGGAGATGTGCCACAGAATCATTAAAGCTGGAAGAGACCTCTAAGCTCATCAAATCTAACCATACCTATCACTACCATAGCATGTCCTAACTAACCTGTCACTACCATACCATATCCTAACTGACCTATCACTACCATACCATATCCTAACTAACCTATCACTACCATAGCATGTCCTAACTAACCTGTCACTACCATACCATATCCTAACTGACCTATCACTACCATACCATATCCTAACTAACCTATCACTACCATAGCATGTCCTAACTAACCTGTCACTACCATACCATATCCTAACTGACCTATCACTACCATACCATATCCTAACTAACCTATCACTACCATAGCATGTCCTAACTAACCTGTCACTACCATACCATATCCTAACTGACCTATCACTACCATACCATATCCTAACTAACCTATCACTACCATAGCATGTCCTAACTAACCTGTCACTACCATACCATATCCTAACTGACCTATCACTACCATACCATATCCTAACTAACCTATCACTACCATAGCATGTCCTAACTAACCTGTCACTACCATACCATATCCTAACTGACCTATCACTACCATACCATATCCTAACTAACCTATCACTACCATAGCATGTCCTAACTAACCTGTCACTACCATACCATATCCTAACTGACCTATCACTACCATACCATATCCTAACTAACCTATCACTACCATAGCATGTCCTAACTAACCTGTCACTACCATACCATGTCCTAACTAACCTATCACTACCATACCATGTCCTAACTAACCTGTCACTACCATAGCATGTCCTAACTAACCTATCACTACCATACCATATCCTAACTAACCTATCACCTACCATACCATATCCTAACTTATCACTAACATAGCATGTCCTAACTGACCTATCACTACCATACCATGTCCTAACTAACCTATCACTACCATACCATATCCTAACTAACCTATCACTACCATACCATGTCCTAACTAACCTATCACTACCATACCATGTCCTAACTAACCTATCACTACCATACCATATCCTAACTCACTTATCACTACTATACCATGTCCTAACTAACCTATCACTACCATACCATATCCTAACTAACCTATCACCTACCATACCATATCCTAACTTATCACTAACATAGCATGTCCTAACTGACCTATCACTACCATACCATGTCCTAACTAACCTATCACTACCATACCATATCCTAACTAACCTATCACTACCATACCATGTCCTAACTAACCTATCACTACCATACCATGTCCTAACTAACCTATCACTACCATAGCATGTCCTAACTAACCTGTCACTACCATACCATGTCCTAACTAACCTATCACTACCATACCATATCCTAACTAACCTGTCACTACCATAGCATGTCCTAACTAACCTATCACTACCATACCATATCCTAACTAACCTATCACTACCATACCATGTCCTAACTAACCTATCACTACCGTACCATGCCCTTCCCTCTGGCATTTGCTTCCTGCACAGAGGAGGTTGATTTTTTCTCCCAGGATAGGTATTTTCACTGTTTCACAAGAGCTGGCATCCTCAGAGGATTCAGTTGTTGTTGTTTTGTTGTTTCCCCTTGAGCTGGAGAACCTGGCAGCCTCCAGAGGGTTTGGAAGTACATCAAATTCCCTTAGGAAGAGAGTTTCCTGCCCTCTCCCATGACTTCAGGGCTCTTTGTGGAGAGGATCCAGAGAAGCTCATGTCTCAGACACCTGCAGGCACACTCAGGCATGGGCACATAGGTGTGGTGTTGCCAGTGGAATTCCTGCTGGCTGAAGCCTTGCATATTCCACCTTCCTGCCTCCCTGGGTCCCTGCCTCCATAGAATTCCCTGTAGAGAGATCTCCAAGTCCAACTGATGGCACAGATGTTGCACTCAGGACCTCAGATGGATGCAGTCTTTGCAGATCAAATATGATCTCTCCCTTCTGGATGGCCAGAGCAGCTGGAACATCTTTATTAGCACCTTACTCTTCCATACACCCATCCAGAAGGCTCCTGTCCATAGGAGTTGATCTACAGTGATTTCTTCACCTATTTTCTGTTGCAGCAAGCTGCTGGGAAGACAAAGGGAAATCCTGCTCCTCACTGATTTTCTGCTTCAGCCTGAGGACACTCATCTGCTTAGCATGACTTTACATCACAGGGGCTAGGTCTAATGGCACTTTAGGGTTGAAAACCATCTGTGCAAGATGCTTCCAGGTTACTTCCAGCATATGGCCTGAATCCAGCAAGAGTAATCCCACTGGAGGCAATGAACTCAGCTGAGGACAGTGGGAGTGACACCAGACTCAGCCTTGGAGTGACACCAGACCCAACCTTAGAATGACACCAGACATGCAGGAGCACAGATGCTGCCAGGGTAGGAAATCTTTCCTCCCAAATCACACTCAGAAGGAGATGCTGGATGCCTGAACCTACTTTTGGTACCTCCAAGAAATATTGTTGAGACCTGAGGTGGAAGCAAGCCACTTCAGTTCTTCCTCAGTTTCTCCAAGCACTGGTAATGTTGTGGCTTGGGTTTGTTGCTGGCTGTTCCTTTGGATTTTCATTCTTCTTTTCCCACAGAGAGGGAAAACTCTCCTTCTTCCTTCAGGAGTTGGATTTGATGATTCTTGTGGGTCCTTTCTTGCATTTATAACCTTCTAAGATTCCTCCTATTTCAGGGAGATGTCATTAGCAGAACGAAATGAAAGCCAGGCCAACCCATCCTCTTTTGGCTTAGGGCTAATATTCCCACAGTTCTACCTACTTGGGCATAGGAAAATGCAAAGTTATCCAGAAATTGTCTTGGATTGCTCTGGATAGGGAAAACTATAAAGCTAATGCCCTCTTGTGGCTTCTTCCAGCAAAGAGTTTGGCTGCAGAATTGTCTCACCTTAGGATTGTTATGGGGTAGGAAAGAGAATAGAGTTGTGTGTCCCTCATCCTTTCTTTTTCAGGAGATTTTAAGGGCTGTAGATGGAAGATGAGGTTTAGCTCACCCCTGTAAGGGAAGCCTAGGGCATCTTCTGAGCCTTGGGCAGGGCTGTGGACAGGCTGGGTGAAGGATACCTTGCCTGGATGGGCTGGGATGCAGGCAGCAGAGCTCATCTGTAAGGCAGCATCCCAGCTGCTAGCCTTTGGCAGGCTCTTCTCCAGCAGAAAGCTGTGGGCTTAGGAATACTGAAGTCACTTCTGCAGCAAAAAAGCATGGTGTTTCTTCTCCCAAGTTAGAAGAGGTACCAGGGATGGAGGATCCCATTGCTGGTCACATATTCCATCCAATCCAACAGGCTTTGCAGGAATATTTAGCCTAAGTCAATGAAGCCATTTGGGGTTTTTCATCAAGCTCAGTTCTCATTAGGTCTTGAGCTGCTCTGAAATGCAGAGCTGGTGCCTGTTGTTGGTGCAATCACCCACTGAAGGACACCAGAAATGCTCTTTGGAGCATGGATATGAACATACAACAACAACAAGAAGCAAAATGCTCTGTATTTTAGAGCCCCTGTGCCTCCCCCCCACACACACCAACCTTCCAGGAAAGCATCCATCAGCATCTGCTTCCCATTAGACATCACTGGGTTCCAGCCCAAAATAACTTCCAATTGACTTCCCTGATTCCTCAATAGCTCCCAATGAGCAGGAGAGAGCTCAGGCCTGGCTCAGCTAACCCAGAGGGATGAGATACTACTCCACACTCCTTATCCCATGGATTACCAGGACATGGAGCCAATCAATCCCCAGCTGAATGTTAACCTCCAACTATTTCCAGCATGAAATCTGAGGAATTTAGGATTGATCAAACCAATGGTCCCACTCTCCTGCCCCAGCAAGGATCTCCCATTGCTTGTGTGTAGTTCTCATCCATGAAAGGTTAGTGTCCTAAACCAGGAGAACCAGAGCTTCTCCTTGCTTTTGTTTCAATCCTTCTCCTTGTAAATGGATAGTCTTTCTGTCTCCAAGCATCTATCCAAGCTCTGTGAGTATCTGGGAGCATCATTGCTGAGCTGGTTCTTCAGCTTTGGAGTTTTCTTATCTACCAGAAATTTCAGCAACACCAAGTTTGCTGTCAAAAAGCTATTTTAGAGTTATTTTCAATTGGAAGTTTCCCCTCTCTAAACCTTCCAAGCCCCAAGATCTTTATGTTAAAAGAGAAGTTTTTTTTTTTTTTTTTTCATTTTCAGCTCTTTGGCAAAGATCCAAACTTAGTTTCTTAGGAAAAGTGTGAGCTGAGAGAGGGCAAAGTTCCTTTCGTGATCACATCACACACCATCAGGAGGATGCTTACAAAAATAACAGCAGAAGAGCTAGGGCATCTTAACCAAACTATAAACTTCATATTGGCTTGTGCCCATCAGGGGCAGGAGCATGCTGCTGGGCTGGGAGCCAGGAGCATCCAGCATGCAGCTTTTTGCTCTGCAAACATCCCCTGGAGTGAACATCTGCATGGATCCTTCCTGCTGGGATGAGCTTTCCCTCTGCCCAAGCAAAGCTTTCCCTCCTAGACATCCTTTTGTGGTCTTGACTGAGAGTATAGAAATGGACACAAGCAACTGAGATGAGCTTGGGCTGGGACATTGCTGCTGTAAGCTGTGTGCCAGCTTCCCAATCCCATAAAACAGCAGGGAAATTGCCAAGTGAGAGCCTGTTTGGTGAAGAGCAACACCAGCCCCATTTCTCCTCACTTGGCTAAGTTAAGATCTGTTAAGATGGCTCAGCATTACCAGTGTGGGATTGTTTAAACAGAGCCCATGCTTATCCTGGGGTTTTCAACACCCTCATAGGGAGAAAGAAGAAAGTGTGCCAGGCTTGTTCCTCAAGGAGCCCCTGGAAGTGTTCACCAAGCAGGGAATGTGGAGGGAAGAAGCCAGCAGGGAGTTTGGCAGGGAGGCATCCCACATCTGTGAGTCTCTGTGTGCAGTCCCAGGGCTCTCTGCTCATTTCTCACTTTCTCCTTTCTAAATGTCCACTTCAGGCAGAGAAATGGCTGAGAAAAGGAGGAGGGATTGGATAATTCTTTTGGCCACAGGCCTGGAGAGTATCTGGCTGAGTGATGGTGATGCCAGGAGGGATGTGCCCAGCTTTCCAGGGAGCTGCTGTGGGAGGGAGAGGGGAGCTGATGGAGAGCTGGGATGCTGTGACAAGGGTAAGGGGCTGCACAAGGACATTTGCAGCCTCTTGGGATATTTCTGGTAGGATTTCCCTCCTTCTTTCCAGGCTCTGTTCAAACCAGGGTGTTGTTCTCTGCCTTGAAAGCAGAGGCTCCTTTGAGGGGCTTTGCTTTCTCTCAGCCCAATATAATCCAGTAAAAAGCATGGCTCTGCTCTGTGCCAAGAGTTCCATTTCCTTCAGGATTTCAGGGACTACTTAGTGTCTCCTTTTTTTCCAGGGACTCTCTTTCCAAGAGCTTGATGCTGATCCACCCTCTCTTTGCTCTGTGTGGGGGTAAACACCACACCTCCCAAATTGAGGACAAGGGGGATGCTCTCATCCAGCTGCACTGATGCTGAGCACCATCATCAAGCTCTGCCTCCATGCTCAACTCACAGGTGATGTGTGCTATGAACCAGGAGGTTTCCTCCAGACCCTGCCACTTTTGTCAAGCTAAAGCAATGCCTAGAGAGGACTGAGAACATTTCTTGGTGGGTTTGCTCTCCCCTGTCTGAAGTTGAGTTGCACTGGAGATATGCTTGTCTAATTCCTATCCCTGAGCAGGCAAATGGCAGGACACAGCAGAGAGCATCAGCCTGGACTAACATGCAGCCACTTTGGCTTGTCAAGTCCTGGCATAGGCTGCTCAGGACAGTAGTGGAGTGAGCATCCCTGGAGGGATTGAAAAGCCATGGAGATGTGGTGCTGAGGGCCATGGTTGGCAGATTGTAATTACCATGCTTTGTACAAGTGAGAGCTCTGCTGAGTAGTGAGTAGGGCAGGAGGGTGCTGCTGCTCCCTGCCTGCATCCAGAGAGGGGACAGGACTGTTTGGCAGCTGCTGCTGCTCTCACACAGAAAAAAAAAAGGGATGGAAAAGCCTCTCTCCTCACATCTCCTTTGTGGCCTGGACAATGTGAGTCATGCTGAGTGCCCAGAGCATCTGAGGCTGCTGCTTGCTGTATCCCTGTCTTCCCCCAGCACTGTGGCTGCCTCCTTGCCCTGCCAACGTGGCAAAGCAATGCTTCTGCCTTGAGTTCAAGAGGGGAAGACACAGAGACAGATGGGAGAGGACAGAAGGATGGACTTGAACAAGCCCCTGAATGGCTCCAAGGAGAGCAGAAGGAGCCAGCATGTAGCAGAGGGTTTCAGCAGCAGTGTTCCCAAGCCTTCAGCTCAGCAATGGGAAAGAGGAGTAAATTTGACACATATTTTCCATCCTCAGCTCTCCACATTGCCCCTAACCTGATCCCAATTAGATATACAGAGAAAGCTGCCAAGGAACTTTTATGACTCATTTGAAAGGGAGCCTGCCCCAGAACCACACACTCGAATCCAGCTGTCTCCTCTCTGTTGTTGTTTAGAGAGGACATTTGTGCTTGCTTAGCTCACCTAGGAAAGGGCCAGAGGGCCCCTGGACACTGGGGAAACTGGTTGTCAGCCCAGTCTGGGAACAGGATGTGTATTCCTTAAAAAATATGGGAGAGATGGAGTGAAGCTGGCAGGAAGCAGAGCTCAGGCTTCGAGGTGTGGGCAGCAGCCCTCTGCTCTCCTCATTGTGGGCTCAGCTGCCCACAGAGCTATTCCCTACTAAGCTGGAGAGCCCAAAACCACCCTGAGGAGTGGAAATCACTAGGGCTTGGCTGCTGCCCTCTTGTCTGCAGGTATAAAGCCCTCACCTCACACAGGGGCACCAAAGGGAGATGCAGAGAGCATCGGATGCTGGTGCTCAGCAGGCAAGCCTAGGTGACCTTGCTAATGGTCAAACCTTGCTCAGGGAGGACATGGCAATTCCCACATTCAATGAGACCTGAAGCTTATCTACATCTCTTACAGCAAGCAGATATTGCTGCTGTGGAGACAGTGGAGGACTGCCCCAGAGGCTGCTGGACCTGCCCATATTAAAACTCATCCCTGTCTTTAATAACAACAGATCAACCTAAACCCTGAGGAAGGAGATTGAAAATCCTTTCCCAAATGCTTGCAGTTATTAGAGCTGCAGTGATCCAAGCTCCACAAATTGCCTGCCTGTCCCCTGTCATGCTTTAGGCATCAGATGCTCTGAGGCAAGGTGCCTGGGATTGGGCAAAGAGCTGGAACAGGACGAATATTTTGTGCTAGGAGTTCAGAGGCTGTCAGGCTAGGCTTGGTTAGCAATAATGCACCATCTCTGATTCCAGTCTGGTAGGGAAACCAGGAGGTTTGTCTTGAAAGCTGTGACTTGAAACAAACCAAACCAACAACCTCCACCTTGTGAGAGAGCAGAGCAGGCTTTTGGTGGCACTTCATCCCTCAATATAGATCTCCTTTACATGGCAGGGGTGATTTTCTGGGTAAACTCCCTGACTTCTAAACTTTTGGCTTTCAGTATGGAGCAGGCAACATTTTCCCTCAGATAGCCTGAAAATTTTCACCAAGAGGAATTGTCCTTTTCAATGGTAAAGGGTTTGGAAAGGAGATTTGGGGATCATCTAGTTCAAACTCCCTGCAAAGAAGGACACTCCACAAGCTCTCTGGGCAGCCTGGGCCAGAGCTCTGCATCCTCAAGTTTGTCCTCCTGGTCCAATGGAACCTCCTTAGATTCCAGTGTGTGCCCGTTGCCCCTTGGCCTGGCCCTGGGCACCCCTGAGCAGAGTGTGGCCCCAGCCTCTTGCCCTCTGCACCCTTCAGCTCTTGCTCAGCATGGAGCAGCTCCCCTCTGGCTCTGCTCTGCTCCAGGCTCAGCAGCCCCAGGGCTCTCAGCCTTTCCTCCTCACACAGATGCTCCTTGGCAGCTGACACTTCCCTTATTCCCTCCCGGAGGCAGTAATGTTGCACACCAGCACCCAGCCCAGCTACCAAGGGAGGGGTTTTTGGGGACCGGTTGGCTCAGAGCCTGACTGAGGAGTCTTTCCACCGAGAGGACCACAAGCAGCATCACTAGATGGTGCTAACGCTTGTGTTTTGCCGAGCTCCAGAAGCGCTGGAGCAGCGGGTGGGTGGGATGCTCGGGAGAACGGAAAGGGCTCCCCGTGGTCCTCAGGCTCTGCTTTTCGGGGTCTTGAGGGTCGTAGCATTAATAAGTGTGTATGCTTCCTTTCTTTCCTTTCTCTCCAGGCTGTCAGGGGGAAGAGCCTGGGCACAGCATCTCCCTGGGGTGTGAACAGTAACTTGTCCTTCCTACTGCAGCTGCCTACGAGGCTGGAGGTGGGATGCAGAGATCCTGTTCCCTGTCTCCATCGGCTTGTGCTGCCTCAAACCCTGCCCAGACACAGGTTTGGGGAGGCTAAAGGAGCAGAGCTGCACCATGGCAAGGAGCAATGAGCTGCTGGAATGGACCCTGAAGGTCATTGGGTCCAACTCTTGAGGGTTTGTACCACTCAGGGATGAGATTATTTCATTTTTCTGTCTGACAGAATCCCAGCATGGTAGGAGTGCAATTTGCAGTGCAAAATGCCAGTGCCACCACTCCAGTTGTTTGTGCTTTTGGAAGATAACTGGAGTCACCCAGAAACGGGAAGGAAACCACTTAGAGAGACCAAAGCAAATCCCAGGCCACACCAACCTCCTCAGTCTCACAGTGCCATGAATGGATCTCATTCAGGATGGAGAAACACTCTGATAGCATATACTGTGCAGGGGAAGGGCCATCAGTGACCTTCAGCAGCTGAGAGAGCTTTGCTGCAGAAGGTTACCTCTGGCTAGGTGAGCAGCTTTGGCTCTTGGATCAGACACACGGGACTAACTAACATCCTGAGCTGAGGAACTGATCAGATCAGGCTGAGCAAAGAAGCTCCTGACATTTTTAATCAAAAGCTCCTCTCTTCACACTCTGCTCAAAGGCAGGGAGGACACAGGGAGGAGGAGGAGGAGGGATGAGTGGCTGCTGTCTCCATGCTGAGGACTTGCTGCCCCATGCCGAGGACTTGCTGCCCCATGCCAGCCTCACTGCACCAGGCTCCTCTCCCTGGGCTCCTCTGCCTCTCTTGGGGCTCACATAGTCACGAATCATAGCAGTGATTCCATCACTGCCCTGGGCAACCTGGGCCAATGCTTAACCACTCTTCCAGTCATGAAATTCTTCCTAATATCCAACCTGAACACTCCTTGAGGCCATTTCATCTCATCCTGATGCTAATTACCTGGGAGAAGAGACCTACCCCCACTTTCCTCCTAAGATCCTAAGGCCCAAGCTTGGGGTGAAAGTTTCAGGGACTGACTATAACATTTATAGCATGGAATACCTTGTTTTGACTCCAACTAGGACACCTGGGCAGGTTGGGGCAAGGGCAGAGCAGGAGTCACTATCAGCCAGGCACTCTGTGATGGGGTCACCAGCACCTTGCTGCTTGATCATCCCCTTTCTCCTGGGTTTTGAGGGTGGTTAGAAAAAATTCCAGCATGGCTGGGTGCCAGCCACCCTTGTAATATTGCTAATAGAGCAAGAGAGGAACAAATGAAGCTGTTGTAAGTGATATGAGCTCTGCACAGCCCCAGTGTGCTCAGCAATGGTTCAGGCTACCTCATTAATCACTTTTCTTCTGCAGGATCTTCTGTGCCCTTGGTTGGGTTAGGACTGGGCTAGGGTTGGTAGTGTGTTCAGTTTTTCAGTAAAGTTGGGTTTTTTTCTTTCAAATGAACTCTTTAAGTTCAAGTTTTTAATGACCTAAAGGACACATAGTTTTTGGGTGGGGATTTGTCCACTCTTCAAGGTGAAGCTAACCCATGTGAACTGTTCAGACAGCCCTGGGACTCCTGTGGAAACATCCTCTGAGATAGCCCAGCACTAAGAGAGTGGAAAATCCATAGGATAAGCCAGAACTGCAAATTCCTGCCTGGAGAAATGGCTTTAGCAGAGAAACTCTCCCATGATGGAAACCCTGCAAATGCAAACACTCCAGAGAAAGCCATCAGCATTCCTTCACTCCTTGCAGTTCCCCCATCCCTCCCTCACACCAGCTGGGATTGCCTTTGCCATGTTTCCCTGTTCCTGAGGTGGTTTTGGACAGCTGATGGCAGGACAGGGCTGGGAACAGTCCCACATTGAGGATGGGAGGAATTATCTCTTGCACAGAGTGGTTTGCTTCAATCTAGGACATCATCCATGGGCTTGCTGACCTTCTGTATGCTGCAAGAGCTGGGGAGGCACAATGGGAAGGGAGTTGGCTTCCCCTGAGATGGGAATGGTCACTTTCTGACCAAGGAGCAGAGCTGGGGAATGAATAGCTCCAGATGATCTCTGTAAGGAGGTTGTTCCAGGACCTGAACTTGTAAGCTCAGAAATGTGATGCTCTGTGCTCTAAAAGCTCATGCCTTGCTTTGACAGCAGACAGACTTTCACCACCATTAGCATAGGCAAGGGACATGTGTTTCCTAGCACATGGGAGCAGACCTAGGGCTAATTTTAGCCTCTTCTTGCTAGGAACTGCCATGGTGTTAGCTCACCTCCTCCCACCAGCAGGTACTGGAGTGCTGAGAAGCTTTGCTGTCCCCAGGCCACAAGATGAAGGTTGTGGCAGTGTTAATTGTAAATGAAAACCCTCCATTTGAATTTCCCAGCTGTGAAAGGGGAGGGGGAGAAGCAAAATCATCTTCCTTTTCCTTCAGGGATTTTACACAACACTTGAATGTTGGAGATGCAAAGAGACAAATGGTTTTGTGTTTTTTTTACCATCTAGCTCCATTTTTGCCTCCTCCTGCTCTTGCTGATGAGGTCTAGAGTGATGGAGCACACTGGATACAGCTGTTTCCTCATTGATGTAGATTGGGAAGGAAGAATTCCTAGAGAAATGGCAGGAAAAGAAGGCAAAGCAAACCCTGTACTCCAGAGCAGATAATAAAGGAATGGGAAGGGCAAATGCTGGCTTGGATTGAGCTGGGAGGGGAAGGACATGGGTCCAGTGGAAACTTGAGAGTAAATGTAAGGAGGCAGGAGGGATTATTCCCTGAAAGGCTTAGCCAGGATGAGCTAAACAGCCAGACTTTCCTGTTTTCACCCAGCACCAGGGCAGAGATGATCTGGACACACTGCAGGAGGATTTGGGATGGTTTTGGGAAGAACCTGGTGCCTGTGGGATGTGAGCTTCCAGGTCTCCATGCTCCATGAGCTTCAAGAGCTTCCTGACCTGTGCCCAGGAAACCATGGAAGGGAGTGCAAAGGAGTCCAAGCAACATGAGGGAAGGCAAATGTGTTTCCACTTAGCTGGTCCTCTGAGGCCAAATGATGTAACTCCTGTGAAGCTCTGCAATCTCTTGGCAGGAGGAGCCTCGTGACAACTCCAACTGGAAGTTCTGGAGCTAATGAGCAGAAAAGTTGAATTAAAAAAAAACAACAACAAACAACACAACAAGAAAAAGGCTTTTTCTTTGGCTTAACACAGCAATCCTCCTCAGGACTGTTTTCTGACCAGAGAAACAGCACACTAAAGGAAAAACTCCAGCCCTCCAAGCTCCTCTTTTTTGGGTCTGCTGGGGCAAAGCCAAGGAGTTAACATCCCTTGGGATAAGCATTTCAAAGCAGGAGAGCTGAGGGTTTACTCAAGCTGTTGAGAAGCAGCTCCCTTGCTCCAGGAGAAGGTCACTGGCATCCTCCTCTACTCCAGGCTGTAGGGAGTTAACCACAATTATTATTATCATTACTAAGGGTGGGTTTTTCTGTCTCTGTGTGTGTGTTACCAGCAAAGAATGTTTTACTACAGCTCTCCACACAGCCACCAGCCTCCAAATGGACCATGTTAGAGGAGAGCTAAATATTGTGTCAGGGACCATGTGTTTCTTGTAAGATGGGCTGGAGCCACAACTGTGTAGGAAATTGTTTATCTCTCTCCTCCCTGTCTCCCTCTCCCTGCCTTTCTCCTCCCACAGGCTGTGTGGACACTTGGGCTGCTGGGGATGAGAACTTTTCCTAGGGATGCTGGTGGATTTTTTTTTGCAGCTCTGTGTCACAGAATCACAGGATCAGTAAGGTTCAAGAGACCTCTAAAATCATCAAGTCCAACCATACCTAGCACTCCCCTACCACTCAAGTAGAGCATCTCAATGTTTCTTCAACCCCTCCAGGGCTGGTGACTCCAGCACCTCCCTGGGCAGCCTGGGCCAAGACTGAAAAACCCTTTCAGGGAAGAAATTCCTCCTTACGTCTAACTAAACCTCCCCTGGGGCAATCTGAGGCCATTTCCTCTTGTCCTTTCACTGTTAACCTGGCAGAAGAGACCTACCCCCAGCTCACTACCTGTCCTTAGTGAGGAGTGAGCTCTGGCTGGGCCAGCATCACAGGGTGACAGCAAGCCATGGGGACTCTCTGTCTGCTGGGTGACATGTCTTTTTGCCTTCACTGAGAGGGAATGAGCAGGTCTGGGAGTTGTTTCTGCCCTGCACTGCTCTGCAAGAGGGATGTCAGGGAAACCTGAGCCCCTGGGGCCTGCCTTTCCTTATCCATCCATCTCGACTCCATCCCCAAATGCAAGCAGGCACTTTGCTTTTTCACTGTCGCTGCTCTCTCCTGCCCACTGATCTGCACAATACCAGAATTGTACAGAAACATCTGATTTCTTTTACTTTGCCTCACTAATAGCTTGTAGCAAGCCTTTCCAACATCTATTAATCCTGTGCTATCTCTTAGATCCAAGCCTTCAGATCCCCAAACGTGACTCTCCTCAGAACAAAGAGGGGAAAGGCTGAACACAGATCAAACGTTTGCCCTCTGGTCACTTAGAAATAGAGGACAAACTGCATCTTGATATAAATTTAGCAAGGGCTCTTGCTTCTAAACACCTTGGCCTTTTCTCTCCGTGAGATATTCCAGAGGAGGCTCACCAGGAGCAGGCTAATGGGCTCTAAGCAGCAGTTTCCCACCTTTCAGCAAAGGGCAGCAGAGGCTGGCACACAACTTCTCCTCCCATTGCCTTTAATGTAAAGCAGAGCTAGAGCAGTCAAGATCTCTGCTTTATGGGGAGAAAGATAGGTATTGACTCATCCAAAATCACTCAGCACCTAGGTGGGAGCTAAGAAACCACCAGAGCTTGATGCTGGTCACTGCTTCCAGCAATGGCAAGACCTGGGGTGGCTTTCTGATGGCTTCATTGCTCCTTGGAACATCAAGGGAGAGTTCCTCAACCCTAAAAACTCCTATTTGCCTCACTTTTTGGAATAGGAGGGGTTTAACTCTTAGAGAAATAAAGATTTTTCCAACCAGCTTGATTTTGTTTCTGATTTCTTTTTTGTTTTGATGGTAGAGAGCTCTGGGGAGCTTTTTACTGCATGTGGCTTGCCTTATCTCTTACCTCTGCCACCTGCAGAGGCAAAAGCACTTAAATCCTAGCAAAAATAGAGCTAAATATAAACCCCTACATCTAATTCCTGTTCTTTCCTACCACAAGACTGGATAAATTCTGAGCAATCCTATAAACCTCACTCGTGCTTTGGCATCACTGCAAGAGCTGGCAGAGCAGCAGCCAAGAACAGCATCAAGCTTAAGCAAAGGCAGAGCTAGGGGCAACACTTCCATTGGGAAACCATCTTGGTCTGCCCCAAAAAGAATAATCTAGACAGGTTATAATAACAAAAAAAGCACATTGACCTTGCTTGGGAATGAGAAAACCAGTTTGGGTTAAAACTTCCAGCTGGTTTTAAGCCTTGGGAAGTGCTCTCTGCTTTTCCTTGTTAGGATATTATTAGGGTACAACTCCAAATTTTCTAAAGATAGTGGTTTTTTTCCCCAAACAAACCATAAACCTGGTTTCTCAGCTGGTTTTTTTCCTTCCATTGCTCCCTGGCATGCACAGAGCCTACTGGCAATGGGCTAGGGCTGCTAGGAGATGCTAGTGAGTGCTTTGTCCATCACCTTGCTCCTGCAGAGTGATCCAACAGGATGAGACACTCAGTGAGGAAAGGACACTGAAAAATTCAGCTTGGAGAGAAAAAAAAACATATGTGAAGATCTGCTGGGGCTTTCTGGTTGGTTTTCAGGCTGCTAAAAGAGATCAGATTGTTTTTCCTCCTCACCAGAAATGGTAATTTAGGGATTTCTCTCGTTCTGTTTTGCTTTTTGCTGCTGGTCACTGGTTTAAATTAGGCTGAAGGAGGGAAAGTGGATGTACTTTGTTTTGCTGCTGATGGCTGGCATCAGTAAAAAAGCCTGAACTGTACCATGGACTGGAGCAGCCCTTCAGATGACAACTTGCTCTACCACCACCAGCCTGTGCCCCAAATTGATTGAGCTGCAGTTGGGACACTATTAAACAGCTTCAGATAAAGCCACAGAGCTCATTTCCAGGACAAGGAGTCAAACAACCCAAATCTTGGAGCTGAACAGCAGTGGAGAGCTGAGCTTCAAACTGCATCCCCTCACCAGCTTCAAAAGTCAAAGCAGCTCCTTGTGAGACACTACTCAGCATCTCAGCAATGATTAAAGAGCCTCAAAGGTGCACTTTTTGCATCCCAAACTGCTGCCAGGGTGCTAAATACAACCAAATCAACCCAAAGCATCATCCCTTGGATGGGTCTCATTGTTGTTGTCTTGTTTCCTGACTGCAACAAACAGAGCCTGGAGAGATGTGGCCCAAAAATCAGCCCCTAAAAAGCAAACTGCAAAGCCTGAGAGGAGCCAGCCTACGAGCTACAGACACAAAGAGCTGAGGGAAGGAGATAAGTGGCTGGGGGAGGCTGGGAAATAATATCCTAAAATCCTTGGGAGCCCATTCATCTCTTCCCCCAGCTTCAGTGATCATCTCAGCCATAAATTCCCTTATCATCCTGGTGGAATTTGACATTAATGACCTGCCTTGTTATTTCAGAGGGAGATGGGCTGGAACCAGTGGGGTAATTGGAAGGAAAAAAATTGCCAGTTAGAGCACAGATCTGATACTATTGGAGTAGCTACACCATGAGAGAGGGAGATTAGGGAGCTCTGTTTATGACAAGGGGCTTATTCATCCTGAATAAATGTGTTAGCTGCCCAGAGCTCTCCTCTTCCACCCTCATTCCCCTTCCAGAGGCATCTCAACATCAAGGATTTTTTAACCAGTGACTCTGGTATGAGGAGCCCAAAGATGAAGAGCAGCAGAAGCCTGGAGACAGTGCACAGATGGTTGTGAAGATGATTACAAAAGGTTCTCCACAAAATTCCAGTGAGTTTGTGCATTCCCCATCTCTCTGGACCAGCCTGTGGGCTCCCCAGCACTCTAAGCAATGATGGAGGGAAAGAAATGCTCCTTTTCCATGGGCTCAAGAAAGAGGCAGCCTCAGAAAATTCACCTTCCAGGCTCTGCTCCTGCTGTGCCAGTCTAGGGTTGAGTACATGGCACGGAAATGCTCTGCTGCCTGTCCTCAGCATCACCCTAGGATGCCATGGCTTGGGGACAAGCTACATGGCAGCAGCATCCTTCTAAACCAGCACAACTACCCAGTGAGAAAGCCTGTGCTTGGGAAGCAGCCTTGGAGCAAGGAGGAGGAGTCAGACTCCTAAAGAAGGGGCAGAGTTTGGAGGGAGGGATGGAAATTTTGGGCTTTGTATTGGTAGGATCTAAACCAGGATGCTGCAAAAGCCCTGGAGCTGCAGCATGCAGATCCATCCCCTCCAATGGCTTTAACAGCAGTTGGGAGTCAATTCCCATGGCTCTGGTGCTGGCAAGAGGCTATGGTGCAGGTAACAAGCTATGGCCATGCATCTCCTGGAGGTGACCAAACCAGAAACCCATAGGTTGGATATTTTTTCCCTCTAGCCATGTAAAAAGCTGTTAATCCAGCTTGCAAATCCCAGCTCGTTGCTCTCCTTTCCATGGGAGGTTCTTCATGCAAGAAATCCCCTCCTCAGGATGATTTAAATGCCATGGTGGTGGTCATATTCCCACGTGCTCCTCTACTTGACTCAGCCACAAAGAAGCCAAGCTATTTCATAGAGGCTGATTTGAAATCACTCTAATTGATTTCATTCAGAGGCAGAGCCATCCCAGCCCATTTGCTGGACATTCCTCCAGGTCTGTGTTTAATCCCTGGTTGTTCTCAATGGAGATGCTTTCCTCCAGCCCTGGCTGCAGCATCATGCCTGGGGAATGGAGGTTTGCTGCTGCTTTTCAAGGCCATGCACAAGAATGAAAACATTGTCAATAGCTTGAAATAAGCTTTGATTTCTTCTTGCCTTGTTTGAAGGCATGAGGTTTTTCCCACAGACAAATTAGAGATGGAGATGTTGTGAGAGTCTGGTGAGCCCAGAAAATAAAGCCCTGAAAAATCACAGCACAATATTCCTGGAAGAAAGGTTTTCTTATCTTGATTTCTCCCTCTTTCCCTCTCTCTTTCCACCCCCATCTTGGACTAATCACTACCAGACCAGGAACCTTCAAACAGATTTGTTTGGAGGCTTGGCATGAGCTCATGGTAGCTGAAGCCTTCTTGCTTCCCCTACAAAAAGCAGAGCTGGTTGGGAGGGGGAAGGAGAGCTCCAGCCCTAAAGCCAGAACCTAAAGAGCAAACATTGTAAACAAGATGAGAAGTAGAAAGCTGCCAAAACATCTCTGGCCCCTTCCCTGCACATCTCCAGCAGAATTGCTTTCCCTTCGGCTCGTGGTGGCTGCAGGGATGAGCCCAGAAGCCTCTCACAGCTTCTTCTTCACATGTTGGAGAAGTGGCTCCCAAAATAAGCTTGAAGCCTGTCAATCTTGTCTCTAACAGCCACAGGCAATGACATGTCAGTCATTCTGGGAAAGTCTGGGGGTTCATCTGCACTCAGCAACTGCTTTAGCAGCTCTCCTCCACCTCCTTGCCTGGCTTCTTGCCCACAGGGATGCATCCATGATGGCAAATGTGCTCCTTGGGATGGATTTATAGCAGAAATAGGCTGAGGGGCTCCTGAAAGTTGGTGAGAAAGATCCTTCAAGGGCTGCTGTGAGCTGGAGCAGTCCCTCAGCCCTGGGAAAATGTTCTCTGATGGATGGAGCTGAACTGGGGCTGTGCTTTGGGATGGAGTCACACTTGTGGCTGTGGCCTGAGGAGCAAAATGCTACCAAGAGTCTGTGGTGCAAAGTCACTTTGTGAGGGTGGGAAAGGGCTTTTCTGCTCATCCTGGAGGGGAGAATGATGGAAAACAAAGATTTAATGACTTCCTCAGCTGGAAATTCCACCCCACCCCCCCCCAAAACCATAGAAGTCTCATCCTGAGGGACTGTCCCCTTAAGCACAGATGATGCCTGGGCAGGAAATCTGTCATCCATATGAGTTTGTGAGTCACCCTGGTTGTGAGCAGCACACACTAGTCAAGAGTTCTCTATCACACACACACATCAGCACATACATATCTATATGTTCTTCTCCTGAATCTTTACCTTTCTCTCCCCAAAACCATCCATCCAAGCTGCTAACACTCTGAGGAGGAGGATGCAGCAAAACCAAATGTTTTAGCAAGAAACAGAGCAAGGAGAATTGCATATGGTTTTTCTGGGAAAAAGATCAAGTTTTCCCTGTTAGAAAATGAATGTGCTGGAAAGCAGCTTGTACAGCTCAAAGCCTTGACTTAGGCACTGATCTGGCATGGGACTGTCACCTACGCTCGTTGCTCAGGAGAACTCCTCGACCTCCAGCCAGAAGGAATGATTGCTGTTGATATGTTATATCAAAGGATTTATGGAAGAGCAAATCCTGGTCAGGGGAGGGAGAGGAAGTGACTGGAGAAGCTTTCCCTGGACTCAGCAGTGAGTGAGGGAAGTTTGTGGAATACAGAATCCTTCTTTGCTCACTGCAGAGCTGTTCCCAAGGAGATTGGGAGCACAGCACAGCAATGAGTCTCTCAAAGCCTTGGGGAGGGGGTCAGTGTGGCTAAAGGAAGAAAAAATATCAAGGTCTATCCAAACACTGCAAAGCTGATTTACTGCTCCCATGCCTGATGATAGATCAGCAGTTAAATGCACTTCTGTTGCCACACCAGGCTTCCCTTCAGATGTCATTCCATAGGCACACACACTCCTTCCACCACAGGTGGTTAGATGTGATGAAGCAAGCAGTGAGTGAGGTGCTTTGGTGGCTATCAGTGGGAGATCCAACTCCATTAGCACAGCACAGCACTGCCTTCTGCCTTGAGCCAACCCTGAGTGTGCTGCACAGGCAGAGGAGTGATGCCAGCAGAGACCACGACTCAGCAGAGACCCAGCCAGTGGGAATCCTGTCTGCAAAGCTCCTCCAGGCTGTAAAAGGTGGGTTGGAAATCTCTTAAGAGCTTTTGATTAATGGAAAATTTTTTTTTTTTTTTTTTTTTTTTTTTTTTTTAAGCAGCAAAGTAAAGCTTTGGTTTATGTTCCTGTCCCCTTGAGGCTTGCTCAGTCTGAGGTTTCCTCACAAAGAAGCAGAATCACAGAATCATTTGGGTTGGAAGGGACCTCTGGAGCTCATCTAGTCCAACCCCCCTGCAGTGGCCAGGGACATCCCCAACTAGAGCAGCTTGCCCAGAGCCCTGGCAAGCCTCACCTGCAATGCCTCCAGGGATGGGAACTCAACCACCTCCCTGGGCAACCTGGGCCAGTGTTCCACCACCCTCGTGGGGAGGAACTTCTTTCTAATGTCCAGTTTAAATCTACTCTTCTCCAATTTAAAACCATTGCCCCTTGTCCTTTCCCTCCAGGCCTTTGCAAACAGGCCCTCCCCAGCCTTCTTGGAAGTTCCCTTTAGGTCCTGGAAGGTCACTAGTAGTTCCCCTGAAGCCTTCTCTTCTCCAGGCTGAACAATCCCAGCTCCCTCAGCCTGTCCTCAGAGCAGAGGTGTTGCAGCCCCTGAGCATTCTCGTGGCCTCCTCTGCACCTGCTCCATCAGCTCCATGTCCTTTGTGTGTTGAGGGCTCCAGAACTGGCCCCAGTATTGCAGAGGAGGTGTGAGCAGAGCAGAGTGCAGTGGCAGAATCACCTCTCTGGCTCTGCTGGCCACGCTTCTCTTGCTGCAGCCCAGGATGCCATTGTGCTTCTGGGCTGCCAGCGTGCACTGTTTGCTCATGGCCAGCTTCTCAGTCACCAGCACCCCAAGCCCTTTTCTGCTCTCCATCATCTCATCCCCAGCCTGGATTGATAGTGGGGATTGTTCTGACCCAGGGGCAGGACCCTGCACTTGGTCTTGTTGAAGCTCCTGAGGTTCCCCTGGGCTCACCTCTCCAGCTTGTCCAGCTCCTTCTGGATGACATCCTGCCCCTCCAACTCATCCCCAGCAATGCACAGCTCTTCTCTTTTTGCTCTTGTTGAAGAAAGCATCTCCAATGCCTGCATTTCCACAGGAGCCAAGGCAAACCAGAGCCACCAGGACACAACCTAAGCCATGAGAAGAAGGAGATGAGCACTCCAGGACAGGCTTCTGAGAACTGCAGGAAAAAGACTCACTTGGAAACTGGGGCAAAAGTTGAGACTGGATTTCATGTTATCTGAATGGATCCATCTGTCCCTAATTAGGAAGAGCTTCCCAGAGCATGATGTAAGAATAGGCAGAGGGTTTAGGTTTTTTTTTTAGGGAATAACTCTGGGCTAAGATAAAGTATAGCCATTCTCAGCTAGCTCTTTTTATACCCCAACAGAGATTAGTGCAGTCAAGGATGAAAAATAGATAAGATCCCACAGTTGCACATGTGGAACACTGATGGCTTTTAGAGTATGGATCCTGGCTTCTTCCCTCTTTATTGTGGAAAACCCATGAACTTCTGCATATCTCCTGGTTTACTATCTGTGTTTTCTTCTACTGAGCTCCCTTGGGCTCCTCAAACTGCACAAGGCATGATGCTGGGCAAAAGGAGAATGCACTACAACTCTCTTTGGTTGTTCTGAAAGTCCTCAAACCAGCTGGCAAAAAAAGAGGACATGTTTAATGACACTTCAGCAGAATAAAGGAAGCCATGAACTAGATGAAGAGTCCATATTTTCCAGCTTTTCCTGGCAATGACTCAAAACTGGGCCACAGGCTGATCTCACTCTCCTCACAATGCTTTCCTCTCATTCCTTTGCTCCTAGTCATGCCTCCTTGTACCATCCCATAGATTTCATCTCAATCCTCTCTGCTCACATCCTTCAAACTCTTCTAGGTTGCTATTCTTCCATGTTTACTTCTCTAACTCACCTCTCCAGGCCAAGCTATACATCCAAACTCTAATTCTTCCCTGTAAACTAATCACAGATGTTTTCTGACATTTCCATGAGCTGTGCAACCACTTGTGGGTTCACTTCTCCTCTTTTAACATCAGCAAAAGTCCAGAAACTTACACCAGAGTGAGAAGGGAATAAGGCTTGTGACTTCCTTTCCTAACCAGAGCAGTAGACAAAGCTGAGGGATGCTGTAGATGATCCTCACTGAGCAGGGAAGAAGCAGGGCAGGCTACTTTGAGCAGATGGAGACTCTGGCCTGCAGATGAGGACTAAATTGCTCTGTTCAAATCCTATCTTTGATACACTTCCAGCTTTTATCAGATGGTTCCACTCAACGTTTGGCACAGCTGATGCAGAAGGAAGGCCAGGAGAGCAAACAGCACAAGCAGCTGAAGCAGCCCAGCACAGGAGAAAGGACCTGGTCCTGGGGTGCTCTGGCTGTCATGGTCCTTCCCCAGCTCATGGGCAGCAGCATGTTGGAGACTTGACTGTTCCCACTCTTCCAGCACCTACAGAGCTTTAATATTTACCCCTGTGTGCCAAAAAAATCCCAGCACCTCCCAGGCTACTGCTCCTTCCTTCCACATCACTTCAGGTTGCTAACAGCTCACCCAGGAGAGGTTACAATATTTTGGGAGGGTTGGAAGCACCTGAGCCACTTCCCAGAGATAAAAGCCTCTCTTCCTTGGGTTTTGCCTCTGGATGACCTGCACTCCTAGTGCATTCCTCACTTCCTTCACCCTTGCCAGTGCAAATGGTCTTGGTTATGAGGTTGGTCATCACTTTCTAACTGAGCATCTGCTCCTTCCACAACACATTCCTTCAAGTAAATCCTTCCCCATGGATATTCTCCATACAAGCCAAGCCTAGGACCAGCTGAGAGGACTTTCAAAGGACTCCCACTGAGTTCAGTTGGCCCAAACTCCAAGGGAACACACATCCACACCCACAAAGCTCTGCTATAAATGGACCACAGAGAAGCTCCCAAGAAGGAAACTAAACCTTTCCCCAAAGTCCTTAGGAGGACCTGTGGTTATTTCACCATCCTTCTGCTGCACAAGGATCACAGGGTTTCACCTCCACGAGGAATCTCCAGCATCACCACAAAGCACACAGCAGAAGGGCTTCCAGAAGATGGAATTTGATGTCTTTTTTCTCCTCTCTTCCTTAACTTAAAAGCCAGAAAAATATCTAGAACTGTCTGTGCAGGAGAATCAATCACATCTAAAGGAACCTTCTGGGTGCCATGAAAGAGTCCCTGTTTCCAGCCTTGGCAGTTTATTCTGCAGGCACTTCAGCAAGAATGTGAAGTTGACATAAGATCTGTTGGGTGAGCTCAAGAAAGGAGAGAACTTGTGCTAAAGTCTGGGTTCAAGAGGGGACACTGCTGAGCTCTGCACCTTGCTGCCTTGCTGGGAGACACAAATGGAGGAGTTGTGTTGTCCCAGAGCTGTTGCTATGGGTAGGCAGACTTCTTCCCCATCACAGCTGCTGAGGAGTGGACCTCATCTCCACTGCTCTCTTCTGCAACCACAGCAGTTCACCAAAGCTTCAGGCAGAGGGTCCTGGCTAGTGCTGGATGAACATCAAAAATGGGCTGCAGCAAGAGAAGCGTGGCCAGCAGAGCCAGAGAGGTGATTCTGCCACTGCACTCTGCTCTGCTCACACCTCCTCTGCAATACTGGGTCCAGCTCNTCTATGAACATGGGTGTTGCACAGGGGGCTAAGCCTTGGTTGCTAAGCCTTCATACCCAAATGTCTTGAAGGACACTGAAGGATAGCCCCAGGGTCTCAGGGCCAACAATATTTGTTCCATCTAGGACAACCCAAATAGTGTTGAGGACCATGGTAATGATGAAATCCAATGGCTTTTCTGCTGGGGCTGTCACAGGGCACCAAAGCTGCTACAGCTCTTGTTGTGTTTGGTAGCTGTGATGCCCTCATCTGACCCTGTCATGCTCTCCTTTCCCTCTGAAAACACAAGGATGGAGGCAAGGGTGGATCTAGATCTGGTGGCTCAAGTCAGAGCATGTTTCCTCCAGGTCTGCAGGTGCCAGCAGCTGCAGGAGATGTGAAATGCCTGCAGGCTGAGCTCTGCATGGAGCACCCAACCCATTTCTTGCACCTCTGAGAGCAGACTAGGCATGCTGATAGCCCCAGGTAACCTTCTGCCCTGTGCTGAGTAGAGCAAAACCTTTCCAAGTGCTCAAATCTCACCTAATGTCACCAGGCAGTGGGCATCTCAGAACATTCTGCTCTAATGTGGGTGCTTCTTGTCTCTGCACTGTGCAGGTTGGGAAGGAGCTGTTGGGTTTTGACATCCAAAAACCAGGTATCCCAAGAGACCAAGGACACTCCTCTAGCCATGATGGATCACTGGTAGGACCTTTGCTGGGCCAGAGATGACAGCTGAATGAATGGGGAAGGTTTGGGCATCACTGCAGTTCTATCTCTCCATGTCTCCTGGGTTTATCTCAGCAGGCCACATCCTTCTGTGGTACCTGCAGGATAGGCTAAGCAAGTGGCCCAGGGGATGAGAGCTCACCCTCTCACCCTGGTAAGTCAAGTCATGCTAAAGGATTGCAGATGTTTAATATTTCTAGTCCCTGCTCCAAGGAGAGAGAGAGAGAGAAAGAGGGAGGGAGAGGAGGAACAGAAAGCACAGCAGTATTTTTTCAATGCATTCCATATGTTTCTTCCATAAGTTAAGATTTAGCAGTGGTGCTAGTGGGACTAGAAATCAGCTTGTCAGCTCTTCTGCTGCCTTTGGAGGAAGAACCAGCCCTAGCTTGGGCTCTGACCTGACTACACAAGAACCACAGAATCATGGTGAAGTTTAAAAGAGACCACCAGAGGTCATCTAGTCCAAACTTCCTTCTCTAGCAAGGTCACCTTTCTCACCAGCACACAACAAAGCTGCAAGTTACTTCTTTTAATGCTTTCCACCCTCTCTGTTCTTCTCCCTCCAGCATCAGCAGCATTGTAGTCTTGATGCCATCACCACTCTGGTTGCTTAGCTCCAGCCATGGCTGAAGATGCCAGGACTGCAGGGAGGAGGAAAACCAACCACCAAGGGAAGGACACCCTGGGTGTAATAATGATGCCAACCAAGAAGTCCTCCCTAATTGCAAAGCTCTAATCATTTGCCATGGGTGGGATTTCTTAGGCTAAAGTGTAATTACAGCTAATTGCTGTTTGATTTTTTGGTTGTTGTTCCTGTTTATTCACCCATTGAAGGAACTGCTGAAATGTCTTTGCCAAAAGATTTTTTTGGATCACCCTGGAGAAAAAAAAAAGGAAAGGGAGGGGGTTAGGGATCATGTTGCAGCACTAGGAGTTCATGGATTGTCATTAGCTCTCCAGCTATCCTACAACAAAGGGCCAGGCTAAGCCCTGCAAAGAGCCTGATGTTTTCCCAGTGTTGGGAATGCTGACAGGCCTTGACTTTTGTCCTAGTTTGGGTCAAAATAAGGTATTCCATGCCATAGAGGTCATAGTCATTCCTTGAGGCTTTGATATGGAGCATGGGCCTTAGGGTCTCTTGCATGAGGCCTAAAACCAAGCAAATAGGTGTTTCATTGAGCTATTTAGCAGCTAGATAACAACTAGTATAGACAATAGGCTAGCAAAGGCTTCGAGGGGAAAAGGAACACAAAGAGGTAGTTTTCCTGTCCATCCCCATTTGGAATGGAAGAGTTGGACTGGGAACAATGCCAAAAGGTGGAAATATTTGTTGCCTATGTCCATGGGGATGCTTTAGTTTCAGTCAGCATTTGTCAAATGAAAATCACACAAAAGCCATGCACAGAACCTCTACTTTTCCTCCTGGGCTCTGTACTACTTCAGCAGTCATTTTTTCCAGGAGCTTCTCCCTTATTTCATACTTCTCCAGGGGCTGGAACACTTGGCAGAAGCTTGTGGACATGAGGTGGGGGATGCTTGGTAGACAAGCTGCTGAAGGAAGGGCTGGAGAGAAGCTTTTATGTTGGGTCCAGTACTGTTCAATATATTCATTAATGATCTGGATGAAGGGGTAGAGTGTTCCCTCAGCAAGTTTGGGGATGATGCCAAGCTTGGAGGAGTGGCTGGCACACCAGGAGCTGTGCTGCCATCCAGAGTGACCTGGACAAGCTAGAGACATGGGCAGGGAGAAACTTGATGCAATTTAACAAGGGTAAATGTAAA
>VWZO01008626.1:192296-203190 GCA_013396975.1 Bucco capensis
CCCCCCCCCAATCCAACCTTTACTGAAATACTCTCTAAAAACCAAATCCTTCTACATTCTAAACTCAAAACCATCTGGGTTTCCAAGCCTCAGGAAATTACAACTCCCATACTGGAAATAAAATCCATGTTTGTCCATATATCACATTAATTAAACCTCATCATATGGAAAGAGGCTGGGAAAATGCTTTCCTGATGGCTGGCAGATTTGCATAGTAATTTATCCTATTAGACACTGCAATTATTAATATTATTATTGTCATCATCATCATCATCTTTTCCTTCATGTCAAGTTGGGTAGGAAAATAGAGTGTTTGCTGCTGATCTAGAGAGAAAAGGATCTGGCCTGCCTGTGATCTGCTTATTATTGATATGGTTTTATTATATATCTATATTTTTATGCCTTGCCTCCTACTGAGGAATCCTAAAGCCTTGTAGACTTGCTAAATATTGATTGTAGCTTGTGATTTTAGCAAGGAAGAGGTTAGGAATTGGATGATGACTCTGGGAGCTGAAGAAGACTGCAGAGGTGTCCTCCAGTCTGCTGCAGCTGGAAGGGCTCTGCTTATATCTTCCCACTTCTCTCTCAAGGACAACTTCCCACCTCCTTCTCTCAAGGAGTGGATGAGGAAAGCCCTCAGAGTTGGAAGATGCTCAGTGCCACCTTTCCTGCTCCTGGGCTGTGGTTATTTCCTTCCCACCTCCCTCTCTCAAGGAGTGGATGAGGAAAGCCCTCAGAGTTGGAAGATGCTCAGTGCCACCTTCCCTACTCCTGGGCTGTGGTTATTTCCTTCCCACCTCCCTCTCTCAAGCAGTGGATGAGGAAAACCCTCGGAGATGGAAGATGCTCAGTAACACCTTCCCTGCTCCTGGGCTGTGGTTATTTCCTTCCCACTTCTCTCTCAAGCAGTGGATGAGGAAAGCCCTCAGAGATGGAAGATGCTCAGTAACACCTTCCCTGCTCCTGGGCTGTGGTTATTTCCTTCCCACTTCTCTCTCAAGGAGTGGATGAGGAAAGCCCTCAGAGATGGAAGATGCTCAGTGCCACCTTCCCTGCTCCTGGCCTTTGAGCAGGCTTGTAGGAAATGCCACATCAGAAACATTCCAGCTACTGGGGAAAATGATTGGAGCACTGGGGAAAAAGTGCAGACTTCAGTTGTTCTTTGTGGCTTTTGCATTTTTTCCTGGTGAGCTAGAGTGCACTCTGTGGTCAGAGCTTTTACCATCAGTTGCAGATTGTTAAATTATTATTATTATTAGCTTAGCTACCACTGGGAATGTTGTCCTAGCCTTCTCCAACAGGATTGTAACCACCATCCATGGCTTGCACAAGCTCCTGTGTTCCTCTGAATGCATGGCACTCTCATAACGGGTCCTGTCTCACCTCTGTCCTCCCAGACACTGACTCTTCTCCCCACTTCCAAGCCACTGGGAAACTGCTATCCTAGCAGGAATATTTCATCAGAGGAAAGGATCTGCAAAGAGATGGGTTGAGCTTGTGGATTCTGAGCAGAGGCCAAACTGCCTGAGACTTCAAGGCATGCCTTCATTCCCCAGTTGGGTCAGCCCATCCTCACTTGGAGAAGTCAGTGCCAAAAGAAATCTGGATGCACATGGTGAATTCCAAGCTCTGAAGCTGGCAATGTTTGCATGAAGAAAGATGACAAAATTAGGGAAGATTTTCCTGCCTAATTTTTTTTTCCTGCCTGGACACAGCTCGTGCCATGCAACTATGCCAACAGCAATACCAATTTGGGGATGTTTTTGCTGCTCTTTTGCCTTTCTTTATCAGGAACAGTCTGTAGCAAGTCAAACTTCTCATCCTCATCCAAAGAGCATCCATCAAAACAAAAGTTTGGACTAGAAGCAGCTGTGAGTCTCAGCCTGAACCTGGAGTGACCACTGTGTGTAGGGAGGAGGAATTCAGCCTCCAAAGTCCTGGCTGGATGGAAAGTGGCAGGACACGTGGCAGTCTGCAGCTGTAATCTCCCTGACCATGAAGATGTGCTGCAGTGACAGCTGGTAGCAGTGTGTTCCATCCCTGATCCTTGCTGCTCACATGGGAATGTGTCCTGCATCCTAGGAATCAGTTCCCTGACCTCCACAGAGCTCCTCAGCCTGTGCAAGGAGCTCAGGGCTTTGACTCCTCGAACAGCCCAGGCAAACTTTGCTCCCTGCAATGAACAGCTCTGCTGTTGTCACTCATCACACAAGTGGTAAAGTTGGAAGTAATTTCTAAGATTATCAAGGCCAACTGGCAACCCAACATGACCATGTCACTAAATCAGGTCCCTAAGTACCACCCTTAGAGGTTTTTTAAACCCCTCCAGGGATGGTGATTCCAACACTGCCCTGGGCAGCCTGGGCCAAAGCCTAACAACTCTTTCTGGGAAGAAATTATTCCTAATATCTAATCTAAACCTCTCCTAGTGGAACTTGAGGTCATTTCCTCTTGTCCCAAGAAGAAGAGACCGATCCCCACCTCACTCCAAGCTCCTTGCAGGGAGTTGTAGAGAGGGAGAAGGTCTCCCCTGAGCATCCTGTTCCTCATACTAATCCCAGTGCCCTCAGCTGCTCCTCATAAGATTTATTCTCCTGACTCCTCACCAGCCTCATTGCCTTTCTCTGGAGATGCTCCAATGCCTTAATATCCTTCTGGGAGTGAGGGAACCCAAACTGAATCCAGCCAGCCAAGGAACTACACACTCCATATGTGAAATGCATGAGATCTGGTGACAGCTACCTTGTCTCACCAAGCAAGGGGTGTTGAGCAAGACAAAACATCCCATTCCCTCTCCTCCCTTGTTCAAATCAATGTCCTACACTGTGCTCAGCGTCTGTGTACATGCACCAAGCCAGCAGGAGAAAATCAAACATCAAAAGGGGGGAAAAAAAAACCCCAAACCCTAACAGGATATTGACCTCAATAGGAGTTCTGTGACTAGAGATGAAATGGAGTCACAAGCTGGCTGACAGGAGTGAAAGAAGCTGTTAACCCTTGAGGAGATCTGCTGCTGCCATGGGAGGGAGGAGAGCTGCTAAGGCTCAGGGCTCCTTGTTCTTCCATGGGCTGTGCTTTCCTCAGGAATCTGGAAGGCATTTGGCACTCAAATTCCTTGGGAAGTTAGACAGAGAGTGCCATAGGTCCCTTGGAAATTGCCTGCTACAGATCTAACCTGTCCGTGGAGAGAAAGTCAGTTCCCTTCCTTTATCTTTCACCATCTCTTTCCCATTCCTAATGGAAAGAACTCTCTGTTCCAGTGATGAGGCAAAAAGAAAGGATGACAAAGGAGAAAGAGCCAAGATGCAGGATAAAAA
Organism: Bucco capensis; assembly: GCA_013396975.1. Classification (NCBI taxonomy): domain Eukaryota; kingdom Metazoa; phylum Chordata; class Aves; order Piciformes; family Bucconidae; genus Bucco; species Bucco capensis. Next base: position 195,614 of record VWZO01008626.1, read on the forward strand.
CTCCTGCTGGGCTGTTCCTGATGGAGAATTCCTAGCAGCTTTAATGTCACAACCTCTGACCTTTGGCCACTTGAGCCAAAAAGCTCCTGCAGTCATCCTGAGGTATTCCCAGTGCTGTGGTCTGGCCACTGGCTCTGGATCAATCCATCCTTGCAGAAACAAAGCTCACATCCCAAACCCAGTCCTGGGCAGTCAATAATCCCACTGGCTGGGATTTTCCAACTACAAGCCCTTCCTGAAGATGAGACATGATCCCTGTCTGCAGCCTGAGGTGGATGATGTCCATATGCATCCCTAGGAAACTCCATTTTCTTCATGTTTTCTTCTTAGGTTGCTCTAAGAAGCAATCAGGCAGGGAGGTTGTACTCAGGACTGGCTTTTCTGGCACATTTTTGCCTGACAGAACAAAGGGATTGATTTCTGCAGTGAAGCAGCAGCAGGATAACTTGTAGAGGCACACCAATTCCATCCCTTGGAAGTTGTTCCTCACACTGCAGCAGCCCTAGGAGGAAGTGCAAGTTCAGGAGGGATTTTTATCTCACTGCTTTGGCTTTATCAGGGCAATCTCTACATTAGGCTGTTGTTTAAACAATAGGAAGCAAGAGTTCAGTTGCCTGGGGGCCAAGTTTGTCTAGGGATTTAGGATGAAAGCCTGGTGAGGGACTCCTCACCCCAGAATAGATCCACCCCATGGGCTTCTGTGCCATGGATGGATTTGGGAGAGATGCACATAGAGCTGTTGTTTTGCTGGGTCTGGACATCTCCATCACTTCCGAGGATCTCAACATAGAATCCTAGACTGGTTTGGGTTGGAAGGGAGCTCTGGAGCTCATCTAGTGCAACCCCCCTGCAGTGGCCAGGGACATCCCCAACTAGAGCAGCTTGCCCAGAGCCCTGGCAAGCCTCACCTGCAATGCCTCCAGGGATGGGAACTCAACCACCTCCCTGGGCAACCTGGGCCAGTGTTCCACCACCCTCATGGGGAGCAACTTTTTCTTAATATTCAGTCTAAATTGACTCATCTCCAATTTAAACCCATTGCCCCTTGTCCTTTCACTCCAGGCCTTTGCAAACAGGCCCTCTGCAGCCTGCTTGGAAGTTCTCTTTAGGTCCTGGAAGGTCACTAGTAGTTCCCCTGAAGCCTTCTCTTCTCCAGGCTGAACAATCCCAGCTCCCTCAGCCTGTCCTCAGAGCAGAGGTGTTGCAGCCCCTGAGCATTCTCGTGGCCTCCTCTGCACCTGCTCCATCAGCTCCATGGCCTTTGTGTGTTGAGGGCTCCAGAACTGGACCCAGTATTGCAGAGGAGGTGTGAGCAGAGCAGAGTGCAGTGGCAGAATCACCTCTCTGGCTCTGCTGGCCACGCTTCTCTTGCTGCAGCCCAGGATGCCATTGTGCTTCTCTGAAGAATAAGGCAAAGTCCTGATGGAAGAGAGCAGAATAACTCCATGCTGAGTTTTCCTGGAGCAGGGCAGGGTGAGCAGGATCTATCCCTGACACAGACAGACACATCCCCACCAGGACTTGGCTTTGCCTCTAGATTGCACTGTCTGCTCTGACCATGCCAGCTGTTAACCAGCACCACTTGCTTGGCCTCAGCTGACCCAGCTGGTACCTGGAAGCAATGAAGCAAAGAGGCCACGAAGGCAAAGGCTTTGTTATTTAACATGTTTCAGCTCCTGAGCCTTGCCCCCATCAGCAGAGCCATGGTCTGGTGCAGTCAGGAGGGGAAAAGGCAGAATTCCACCATCACTCCAAGTCCTGATGCCCAGCAGCTCCCGGGATGCCAGTGCCAGGAGCTGAACCTCTGCTCCCTGTGCTGCATGCAGAGGTGCCTTCCAGGCCTTAGTGTTTCTTAACTTCACGTTTTCAGCTCTCCTGTTTTCTAGAAATAACCTTAATTTTTCCCAATTGCAGCAGGATAAGGACAGAATGGATCAGCTGCAGGTTTTCCTGCACAGGAGCTCAGGCAGAAAGGAATTCCCAACCCTGTGATGCTGCAGACGTGGCTCACAACAAGCACAGCACTTGGCTTTGAGTTTGAACTTCACTTGAGGACAGACTTTTGGGGACAAAATGGGCATGTCCCTTACCAGGAGGAGCAGGCAGGAGGCTGTGGGTGCTCAGCTCCCAGCAGGATGGAGCAAGGACTGCTGCTTGGACCTGGGATCCTGGCCATGTGTTGGTGATGACCTTGGACATATGGAGCTGTGTGTTTCAACATACATTTTCCAAAGGCTTTTTGGTACATTCCTTAGCACCAAGTAATGCCTTGGAAAGGATCCAGGCTTGGGGATGTTTCTATAAACACATCATCTCTTGCTGTTCTTCTACCTCTTTGGCTGTGAGCTGAAGGATGTGGTGTTTCCCTCTCTTGCTGTGGAAACCTTGGACCTCGTCCCTTAAGATCTTGCTGGTCCATTAAAGCACAATCTGTCATTCTTGCTCAACTTTGAAAGCAGTGAAATCCACATCAGGAAACCTTCCTGCCTGTCCTGTTTCATCCAGTCTGTGCCTTGAGGAGATGATTTCCTAGAAGCAGCCTTCTATTTCCTCAGCTATGCAAACCTTGCCAGGACATCCTGTGTGTGGAGATGATTATAAGCAGCACACCTAGCTTTATACTTATTTTAATTGTTACTAGAGAGAGATAACAAAGCTTTTTCAAGCAGCAAATGGAGGATACTAGAGTGCTTTCAAAATGTGGATTGGACCAACCATCATTTAGATTCAACATTGGAACTTTGTTTGAAACAGCAAGTTGTTAGAAGCAAGCTATAGATCCAAATTTCTCTAGAACCAGCAAAGAAATAGAGATGGCACATGGAAAACATCCAATCTGCTAGACTGAGGTTTTTACTTTCAAAAGCTTGGACCCAAACCTGGATGCTTTGCTCTGTAACAACTAAATTCACTCTTAACTGAGCCTGAAGCTACCACAGTTGCTTATTTCCCACAGAAACAAAACTCAGTGCTTAGATTTGATAGTGGGAGATGGTATGAGAAAGCTTTGCTGGACTGTGATGGGCAGGAACCAACCTCTGGCCTCAGCAGCTCAGGGATACTCAGAGCATCCTGAAGACTCTGCTGGAATTAGGGATTCAGTAGTAAAAGTGATTAAAAATTATTGTTATTGTTACAAAATAGTTTGCATCTGGAAAATGTAAAGCTTGCTGGGAAAACATAGCTTTTGAGGGGGGGAAATCCTGCCAAGGGAATGGTTCCTGGGTGCTGGTGGAAATGGGAGTAGGAGCACAGGTGAAAGCTCCAATATGTGCCTGATCCAGGTCTAACTTACCTCAGGGAGGTCTCAGAGCTCATCCACCTCATTTTCTTCTCTTGGATGTACTCAGCTTGGTCCAAGTTGGGTAAAGGAAAGGCTGTGGAGCTAAGGATGATGTGAGCTGAGTCACTCATTCCCCTCTTGGGCTCTCTCCCAGGAATGGGATGATGACTCCTCTGCTCCCTGCAGAGCAAATGTCATGGCTGTGACCTTGCCACTGTTGCATTTCATTCCTCTCCCACCAGCCCAGCTCAGCAGTTCTCCTCATAGCAAAGAAATCTTGCACACAAGAGTTCTGCTCAAGTTTTCAGAGCTTGTCTTTAATAATTGGGCCTTTTCCTACCAGCTTCTGACTGTCACCCAACTCATCCTAGCTGGAAAGATACTCAACAAGTCCCCATTTTTTCTTCCTCTGGGTGTATGGAAGTTCTCAGTCTCCAGGACAAGCAGAAGGAAGAGCTCCTTGGAAGCCTGGCTGCTGAGTGCCCTCTGTGCTCCCACACATGTCCATCACTGCTCCCAAATCCAGCTCAGAGCATCAGGAGGGAGCAATTCCTGCTGATGCTGAACCTCTGCCTTCCTGCTCCTGCACTGGGCTTTGATCACATCTGCCACCCTGACAGCTTTCATCTCCCACTGATCACAGAGATTCTAGTGCTAAAGGGAGCATAAAGAGGGTGACCCTGCTGACCCTCATTAAGAATTTATAATGAACACCCCAAATCTCCAGATTGATTTGTTTCCTGCAGCATTTGGCTGATTCCACAGCACCAGTGACACAGGAAAGAGTCCCCAAGGCTCAGGATTTGCTGATGCTCTCCTAAAGGAGAGGATAAATCAGGCCATGGACAGAAGGGATTATGGCTTCTAGGAAGAAGATGTGCAACAATTAATTCCCAAAGTGTAGATCATGGCCTGATTCTGTCTGGACTTTTGCTTGTATGCAGACTTTGCTCTCCTGTTGCAAACAGGAGACTTTACTATCTATAGATCTTCATCTTTTTTTCCCCTCCAGAAATACAAACTGAACAGGTAGAATTAGAGCAGATGTCAGGTGTCTGCATTCAGAGAGACACATCAATAAAATGCTGATTTTGTCTGGAGTTCAATCTAGGGCCTGGAGCAAACTATCTCCAATTTTCTCCTAAATGCTAATTGGAATCTGAGAGCTCTTTGATTAAAGTAAGAAGGGGAAAAAAAAAACCCAACCCAATGAGCACTATTTCATCCAGAAAGCACAAGGCATAAGGACTGGACTCCCAGTTTAATTTGTGTGGGGAGAATCCCTCCCTGCCTAATGCCTCTGTTTCCAGATAATATGAAGTGTTCCTTTCACGTGTCCTGGGGGGAAGTTAACTCTAAATCAAACATGCTTTTGGAGTGATGGCAAAAACCTCTGTGAAACTTGACTCACAGCTCTTTCCAGCAGCACATTGCCACCCATTTCCTCTCTCCAAGGGTTGGAGGACACTGGAAGTGCCTGTGCAGAACCTTGCACTGCTCCTCTCCATCCCTGCTTCCACTGTGGCAGCAAAAGAATCCCTGGAGCTGAGCTCGAGAAGGTTGGTTTGAGTTGCTGAGAATAAAAAAGGAGGGAAAGGAGAGGAGAAACACATCTGGAGGCTGCTGCATGGCAGCTTGGCCTTCACTCCCAGCAGCATTCTGAGAGGAAATTGCCTTGTGGAGAGCTGATAGGAGTGTTTGCTCAGGGGGGAGTGTGGGCCTGGGCAGGGAAGGGAAATTCCTGAAGGCAAAGCCAAATCCAGGAGAAAGCATGTGGATTCTGCAGGGAAAAGTGTCCAGTGGAGAGAGGCATGAGCTCCTGAACCATGATCCATGGAGCATCCCCCATGGCAAGGTGATCTGAGGTCCTAGTGTGGATCATATCCTGGCATCCCAATGCTGTGCTTGGGAGTAGAGGCATGACCATTGGGCATGGCTGGCTCCAATCTCATGGATTGCTGGAGCAATCCTGTACCATCTTCCAGCTTCTTCATGATGTAGAACAAGGAGTGAGGGGAAAAAAAAAGAAAGGAGAAAGGGAAATAAGCACAAAAAAGCAACCCAAACCAACACTATTTTCTGTGACCCTCCTGTGACCTCTGCTTACAAAAACTCCTGGCACCCAGAATGGTCAGGTTTGTGACTGAAGGACAATTTAATTTGGGCTATATTAAAGCAGCATGTTTTCCATGAGTGATCTCAGCTCTGCAAAGGAAGAGGAGGCTCACAAGAGCCTCAGCAGCTTCAGAGTCACAACGTGTGCCCCAGATGCCATCAGAATATCTTTGATAGGCAGGTCACTTGATTGAAAAGGGAGATCAGGGAGGAGAGTTGGCTAATTGAAACCATTGTGTTATGATAACCAAATGTCCTGCATCTTTTGCATCTCCCATCTATGGGATGCATACTGAAAACAAGAAATAATAATGCTATGTCTGTTTGTTGGAGGGGGGGGGGGGAATTAAAGGATGTCCTGGAAAGAGGAGTCCACTTGTCCACTGAATGCATCTGGACTGCAGACAGCCTCTGGGAAAGGCTATTTCATTCATTCAGGAGGCAGAGGAATGCTGTCTGGATGCTTTGAGAAGTAGATGGGCTTGTTGAGGGAGGAAGAGTTCTCTGTGTTAAGGGAGCTGTGGGACCTCAGCATGGCTTTTGTGGTCAGAGAGTCACACAATGGCTTGAGTTGGAAGAGAATTTGAAGATCATCAAGTCCAACTGTCCACTGCTGAATGGTCTCCATCCTACCCTGCACTGTGATTCCCTGGCCTCTGACTCCTTTCCCTGAGCAGGGACCAGAGAAGTCCTTCAGAGAGTCCTGCACAGCTCTTGTGTTCCAGAGACAGATGTTTGCAGAGGTAGCAGATGTTTGAGAATGTCCTGTGCCAATTCTCTTTGGTTTTACCACTGCTCTGGGAGCTTTTCCCTTATTTATCACTTCTGAAAGCAGGAGCCTGCTATCAGCCTTCATGGAGATGCAGTTTATGGAGTTTTCCCTGCAGTTTGCTGTGTTGCTACACAACTTTTTCCTCCCCTTCCCAGTCCCTTGGCATCACCATGGACACTTGGATCTGGGCAGGAAAGGCAGAGCTAGATCCTTCCCCTTCCCACTTTCATCCCCTCCCTTTTCCATGTTGGCAATGCTCTAAGGCAGAAGTAGAGAGGCAAGTTTGCTGCAGACAGAGCTCTGTGTATCTTGTCCTTAGCATTTGTCTTTCCTAGATTTACACACATTTATCCACAGCCTTTGCTGCACTTGGAGATGTGAATCTGGCATCATACATGGAAAGTTGGGGCCAGCTAAGCAGAATCAGCACAAGCTCCTGGGAGGTGCCTGCCAGCTGAAGGAGAAAGAAGGGGCCAATATTACATAGGAAAGGGGAAAAAAAATCAGCCTTTCCTTAATAAACACAAGCACTGCAAATATAAACACTTGGAAATGCTATTAACTGTATTTCCAAAGCTCTGGTGAATCGATGTCTGGAGGTGAAAGACTCAAGTAGAGGCAACAAAACACTTTGTGCTTTCCACTTCATGTGCCCTGGGAGCTCCAGGATTTAAGAAGCTGCCTCTCTATAGCCATGGATGATTTTCTACATGCCACTTATTGTCTTTCCTTTGGCCATGTCCCTAGAAGTCCCTCAAAGTCTCCTTCTCCTTCTCCTTCTCTTCTCCTTCTTCTTCTTCTCCTTCTTCTCGTTCTTCTCCTTATTCTCCTTCTCCTTCTCCTTCTTCTCGTTCTACTCCTTCTCCTTCTCTTCTCCTTCTTCTCCTTCTCCTTCTCTTCTCCTTCTCCTTCTTCTCCTTCTCCTTCTCTTTCTCCTTCTTCTCCTTCTTCTCCTTCTCCTTCTTCTCCTTCTTCTTCTCCTTCTCGTTCTTCTCCTTCTCGTTCTCATTCTCGTTCTCATTCTCGTTCTCATTCTCGTTCTCCTTCTCCTTCTCCTTCTCCTTCTCCTTCTCCTTCTTCTCCCTCTTCTCCTTCTCTTTCATCCTCCCCTTCCCCTCCCAGCAGCTGAACCTTCACTGGCTAAGCTCCAACACTTTGTGCTGGAGCCAAACACAGCAACACCCCAGCCCAGACTTTAAGGAGCTGCCTCTCTCTAGCCATCGATGGTTTTCTACATACCACTTATTGTCTTTCCTTTGGCCATGTCCCTAGAAGTCCCTCAAAGTCCTTGGGATGGACTGGAGTGGTTCTTTCCCCCCTCCCATCCCCAGCACTTGCTTTTGCAGACACTGCACGAGCAGCCAGCAGGGACATCTCCAACTAGAGCAGCTTGCTCAGAGCCCCAAA
>VWZO01008626.1:203567-219245 GCA_013396975.1 Bucco capensis
TTCTCCTTCTCGTTCTCCTTCTCCTTCTCCTTCTCCTTCTCCTTCTCCTCCTTCTCCCTCTTCTCCTTCTCTTTCATCCTCCCCTTCCCCTCCCAGCAGCTGAACCTTCACTGGCTAAGCTCCAACACTTTGTGCTGGAGCCAAACACAGCAACACCCCAGCCCAGACTTTAAGGAGCTGCCTCTCTCTAGCCATCGATGGTTTTCTACATACCACTTATTGTCTTTCCTTTGGCCATGTCCCTAGAAGTCCCTCAAAGTCCTTGGGATGGACTGGAGTGGTTCTTTCCCCCCTCCCATCCCCAGCACTTGCTTTTGCAGACACTGCACGAGCAGCCAGCAGGGACATCTCCAACTAGAGCAGCTTGCTCAGAGCCCCAAATAACATGACCTGGAGTAGTTCCAGGGATGGGACATCTCCCACCTCTGTGGGCAAGCTAGGCCAATGTCTCACCAGCCTCAGAATAAAACATTTCTTCCTTCTGTCTAGTCCAACACACATGTTGCTGGCTCCCATGGAGGCACCACTGGCCAGCCCATAGCCCAGAGAGTGCCAGAAGCTTGACCTCCTCATGAACTTCAGGGTTATTGTCTAGTCTGTGCCCAGCCCCTTGCAGGCAGGACTGTCTGGCCAGTGGATCCTGGCCCTTTTTGTATGGAAAATGAGATGTGTCAGCCTGCAGGGCTGCCAGCTGTGTCCCTAACAGCACTTGCCAGCCTCCCTCTGCTGCTCCTTGCCTTTGCTGATACTCACTCTGCACATGGATCTGCAATGAGGGGACCTGTGTGATTGTCCTTGGTGGGCCTGGGCCAGCTGGCTGACCTCCAGCATTCCCACTGCAGGAACCAGCATCTTCCTCAATGCAACAGAAATTAATGTAGGACTCTTCTCCTCCTTCTTCTCCTCCTTCTTCTCCTCCTCNGCCCAGCCCAGACTTTCTACCCCAGCCTGGAGCAGTTGACGTTGATATTAACATGGATGCATCAACTTCCAGCACTAAGGATATGCCTTAAGCTCACCTCTCAGGACTGGAATTGAATTTCACAGCAACCTCTGCTTCCTTCCCTGGGTCACCAGCATCTGCAGGAGCTCTCAAACCTTACCTGTCCCTTCCTCCCTCTGTCAGCAGGGACAACCTCAGTACTCTTCCCTCTTTCTCCTGTACATCCTGCATCAAAGGAACATCTCCAGTGAAGTGGTTAACCAGAGATCCTATTAACAGATTATCTTATTAATAAGCCTTATTCCCAATTACCCCATTAACAAGCCTTTTAATTAGCTTTTTTTCCCCCTTCTTCTTTTTTACTGAGGAATTGCTACAGCCTGAGATCCACTTGGGAGATGCTAATGAACTGGAAGCAGGATGTTGCAAGGTAGTGGAGGAGCTGCAGGTTGCTATTAATACCTTCTGACAGGCTGTGTTAGGAGGAGGACAGACAGCCTTGGACAGGCTTAGACCTGCTAGGGATGGGGTGGTTTCCTTCCCCAGCACACACCTGCCCAGCAGTTCCTCTTCCTGCCACCTTGACAGCTCCTGCTGTCTGCCTTGGTGTTAAATTCCCTTCATCGACCTGGAAAACAAACGTTGCACATGAGTGGAGTGGTTTGAGTTGCCAAAAAGGATGCATTTTACCTGTGTGAACCATTGCTTGAGGCAGAGGCCTGGTTAAGCCACAGAAGTGTTTGCAGAGGGGATGCTTTTCTCAGCAGAATTAGGCTGAAGTTCTGTACTCACACAGCTCTTTCAGCCTCAACATTAACCTTTCCCTTTTGTCAGGGCACGAGGAAATGGCCTCAAGTTGCACCAGGGGAGGTTTAGATTGGATGGTAGGAAACATTTCTTCACAGAAAGAGTGGTTAGGCACTGGTCCAGGCTGCCCAGGGAAGTGGTGGGGTCACCATCCCTGGAGGGGTTCAAGAAACATCTAGATGTGGCACTTAGGGCCACTTGGTTTAGTGGCATGGGGGGGGATAGGTTGATGGTTGGACTTGTTGATCTTAGAGGTCTCTTGCAACCTTAATGATTCTGTGTGTGACAGCATGCATATGGATATTATAGATGTCACTGCTCTTCCCCACACATGGAGGGGGAAATTGGGGCAAAGAAGTGAGCAGCTCACTAAACCTTCACTCCTCCCCAGGATCTCACCTCCTCTACTGATATAATCCACTTGTGAACAGCTCTAACTACACCAGCCCTACAACAGCCACACTGCCCATGTGCTGAGCTGCCTCTTGGCCCTGAGCATCTTCACTTCTGCTTGCAATGAGCTGCTCAACATCACTGACCAAATCACCCAAAGCATGATTTCTCCTAGTGTTGTCCTGCCAAAGGAGGAGAGCAGCAGCCTGTGGCTTCTGGGAAACAGCTGAACAAAACTCAGCCAAAGCTGAGGAGGATATACCCCAATATAAGAGTCTTTGTGTTGAACAGGAGGGAGATGTTAGGCTTCAGGCAGCAGATACTTGGTGAAGATGCTCAGTCATGTCAGTAGGATGAGGCTGTGGTCAAATGAGCATCACACTCTCAGCACCTAGCAGCAGTCTCTGGAGAGGCTCCAGGGAGATTTTGCCACATCCCCAAAGCAAAACTCACCTCCACCAAAAAGGACAGCAAGAAAAACCTGATGGACTTCATCCAGCCCAGGCTGGCTCCCTTCCCAGCCTTGTCTGAGTGTTTCATCTGCACCACTGTATCCCTGCAGCTTTGCTGTTGCTTCTTTAGAGCTCCCTATGTGTGTGCTCCTGCTCTGCTCAAAGGTCTAGTCTGAAATCTGAATCTTCATCAAGCCTCCCTCAAGCTGGGTGCCAGTGTGGATCTGCTTGAGGGCAGGGAGGCTTTCCAGAGGGATCTGGAGAGGCTGGATCACTGGGCCAAGGCCAATGCCATCAAGTTCNATGGATGGATATTGCACCAGGGAGGTTCAGGCTAGATATTGGGAGGAATTTCTTTGCTGCAAGGGTTGTGAGCCATTGGAACAGGCTGCCCAGGGAGGTGCTTGAGTCCCCATCCCTGGAGGGGTTTAAGAGCCAGGTAGATGTTGCATTGGGAGGCATCATTTAGCAGGTTGCTAGAGCTAGGACAAAGGCTGCACTGATGAGCTTCAAGGTCTCTTCCAGCTGCAACTGTTCTAGGATTCCATGATTCTATTCTAAGCCCAGCACAGAGGTGCAGCCAAGGAGACCAAGGCCTGGGCCAGGACAGGTCCCCAGGCAGCAGCTCTGCTCACCAGTTTGAGCTCTCTGGCAGGCCCCAGCCTGCTAAAATGTGCAAGGAGAAGCAGAAAGAACCCAGTCCCCAAGAGAGCTGGGGCTGGCAGCACTGCTGCAGGTAAAGATCTCTTTGGGCTATTTCCAGCTCAGCTCAATCCTGCTGATGCACAATAAATGGAGACCTTTGTAGCAGTGCTGTTCAAAGCTCTCAGCTTTAAGAGCACATTTCCCCCAGCACCATGCCCAATGTTTCCTCTGTCAATACACTGAGTTCCCCTCTCACCCCTCTCCCAGAGGTGGCATCAGTGTGGCTGTCAGCTCTGCTTTTTATCCTCTGCATCCCTCAGCAAAGCTCACAAGTGATGCTTTGTACTGGAGCTAGTGAAAAAAAAAGGAAGCAAAACCAAAACCCAAGCAGACCTGTGCTCTAACACACAAAAGAAACCACAAAAAAAGCCCCCACCTCATCTCAGTCCTTGTGTTTTTCCTGGAAATGTCACTACCCTTAATGCATCAAATAATTAGAATCACTTCTCCCCTCTTGTTTGCCTTGGCCCTTGCAGCTCACCTTGGGCATGCCAACATAAACCTGTGTGCACCACAGGAATTTTGGGCACAGCCTATTCTACAGCACTAGGCTCAAGGAGGGGAATGATTCCAGAGAGGCATCATCATCATCATCATCATCAGCCAGCTCTGGTTTGTGCTGCAGGGGAGCCAGGAATCAACTGCTCAGTGTCCTTCTCCATCACAAGACTTGATTTGCAGATGGAGTATTGACTCCCAGGGACCTGCCTCTGAGGAAAAAGCTGATATCAGGGAGGAGAAAATCAGGAAAGAAGTTTATATATGTAGAAGATTTCAGGTGGGAACAAGGCTGAGCTCAACTTGGAGCTGGCAGAGACATGCAGGAGAGTGGTGGCACGTACCCTGCAGCCAGCCTGCAGCAAGCAGCAGCTCCTGCTCCCCTTTGCCTTGCACAGATGCTGTCACTTGGTTTATTTTGACTGTCTTCTCCCCCATGTGCAGGTCAGAACAGAGTTTGGGATGTGCAGGGCCAAGCAGTGCCTTGGGGTGACACTTTGGGAGGTGAAGAGCCCACAAGGAGATGCTTGATGCTGAATGCTGGTGAGGAGAAGGAGCAGCTGATGCCCAAGGGGAGGTCTGATGCTCAGATGGCTAGACACCTCCTCTGCAATACTGGGNGGATGTCCCTGGCCACTGCAGGGGGGTTGGACTAGATGAGCTCCAGAGCTCCCTTCCAACCCAAACCCTTCTAGGATTCTATGAATTCCTGAGGAACAAGTTGCTTTGTCTTTGTGACTGAGAGTGTGGAGAGGATGGTGCCTGCTCCTCTGGGCACCATGGTGCTGATGTGGGAGAGCAAGCTCTTTGGAACTACCTGTCCTGTGCAAAGGTGGGTGTTGCAGAGGAGTTGTTCAGCATCCCTTTGGCATTTGATGTGCCCTCCATGCTGCTCTGGACAGACAGACAGGCAGCAGAGGCAGGGAGGAGCAGGCAAGGACAGTGTGGATGCTGCCTGCTGCCAGCCCTGGCTCTGGTGGCAGGTTAAATAGATGTCACCAGATTGGTAAAGATATCTGTTGGGGATTAGCTGTGCTGTAGGTCCAGGCTCCTTTCAGATTTTGCTAAGTTTCAGCAAGTGTGTTTTCAATAACTGGCTAATATTTTAAAGAAATGAATAAAAGCTCTGCTACTAAATCTAGTCCTCTTATTAGAAGACATTTGCTGCCTGCTCAGAAGCAGATGTCTTTAATATCTGAAGTAAAGGAGAGTAATAGATAAAGAATCCCTTCTTCTTCTTGAGTACCTGCAGCCAGAATTGTAATTATTGGGCTAGCATCAAACACACACTAATGAGATCAAGAATCTTCCTCTTTAGTCACTTCACAACTGGGCATGCTCAAGAAATAAAGGCCAAAAATAAAGGGAATTTCCACCCTAACCATTTGAGCTTTCACAAGACAGAAGAAAGCTCAAAGGTGCTGAGATGCCTCTGCATCTCTGAGGAGAGCAAGCAAACTGAGGGATTTCTTCAGGAGCTCTGCAAACAACTTTTGGAAGCCAATCCTGCTGCTGATTCCTGGTATTTCTATTCCCTTGCTGCTGCTGGGGTGGCAGAGAGGGAATTCTGATGTGGCTTTGCAGGATTACATCCACTTTCAGGTTGATTTGTACAGAGAGCTACCCACACTCCCTTTTATTTCCAGTGCAGAAATAATTGTCCAAACTCTTGCTGAGAAGCACCACGTGGTTTTCAATCAGCTGAGGTCAGTGCTGCTCTCAGAGAGCTCAGCACAGCTCTTAAATACATTACTCAGGGCAGTTCTTTTGGTCTAAGAGAGGAAGGAGCTGGTCCTAGCTGTGTAGAGCTTCCTAATCATCTCCATAGCTCTTTGTCCATCTTAGCTCTTCCTCCTCACTCCACCACCCTGAACCACACACACACAGCAAAGACAAGCTGAAAATAGGTCATCCTTTTTGTACAAGGAGGATAATTAAGGCTTGGAACAGCTTCCCCAGGGATACAATACATCCCAAATGACTTGGAGAATTTCAATCAAGCCTGAAGTAGAAGTGTTGGCTTGCTCAGAATGGTGAGTCCTCTGTGCCATGTCTGCTCCTTCAGGGGCTGGAGCTCTGCAGGGATGATTGCAGCAGCTTTGTCTCTTCAGTAGCCCAAACAGAGAGAATCCTAGAATGGTTTGGGTTGGAAGGGACCTCTGGAGCTCATCTAGTCCAACCCCCCTGCAGTGGCCAGGGACATCCNCCCTGGCCCAGAAATGAGAGTAGAAAACAGCCATGCCTCCCAAAAGCAGGTGGACACATCCATCCTGAGAACAACCTACTGAAACGAAGGACAAAAGCAATCATTCCCTCAGGGAAGCTCCTCTGTGCCCCAATCACTGCAGGCTCCTCTCCAGCAGCTCCCATCCCTGAGCTCAGGGGCACTGCTGGCATCTCCTGGCTGTGCAAGTTATTAAGCCTTTGATGTAAGCATATGCCTTTCAGATCCTCACTTGATCACAGAGGGAGGAAACACCTGATGATCTTCCCTGCTCCAAATTCCAAGGACATCAGCCCTCAGCCTTCTGGAGCTGAACACACTGCCCTAGAGCTCCACAGGTTTCAGTCTTGTTGTCCCCAGCTGAGACCCTGTCCACATCAATTTTGCTTTCTTCTGTTGTTTCTAAGCTGGTGCTTGAGCTTTTTGGCTCACAGACAGCTTTTCCCTTTCAAGATTTCAGGGTTGGAGGACTGTTTCCCTAATCCCCACTAGTTTCAGATTATCTCTAGCCAACTATTAATCAAACTCAGAATTTTGGGCTGTTGCACTCCAGCACATTAAAAAAAAACACACTTCTTTATTTTTTTCCCCTCTGAAGAAACACAGTTGCTAGTTTTTTTTTTATTTGCCTCTGATTCTTTTAGCACCAACTCCTCAGACACACAACAGAGACATTTCTCATTCAGTCCTCAGGAGGCCAGAAGGGCTAAGGGATGCTTCAAGAACACCAGTTAAGCAAACACCAGCTGAGGAAAAGCTTAAAATAAGCTGTAAAAACAACAAAAGAAACTCTTCTTTTCTCCTTCCACACTGTGCAGAAGGATGAATTGCTTTATAAATGCCTGGTGTATTGATAGGCAATTAGCTGGTGCAGTGACATGGGTTATTATAGAGCAGAAGATGGGTTTTTTTACAGCACCTTCCATATTCCATCTTCCAAAAGACTTCCCAGGGAGGTGAATTAGATGCCACTGATTTTTAGGGCTCAATGACTGCTGTGTGTGCAGCAGCAGCATGTTTCCAACCTAGCTGCTGCTGGAAGGCAAAAGAGGAGTCCCCCAGGGATACTCATAGGAGAATTTGACTCCTGCATCCAGCTGGGAGTAAATTCCAGCTTAGGGTTTGTGTCTGGAGTAAGGACTTTTCCTATTTGCCATCCCTTGTTTTGGAGTTAAATCAACTCTTTTAACCCCAGTGTGCTCTGGTGGCTGGCAGACTGGTACCCAGAGATTGGCACTGCCCTAAATAATCCCAAATCCCAGCATGGTTGAGGTTGGAAGGGACCTCTGGGGATCATCTAGTCCAAGCCCTCTCCTAAAGCAGGGTGACCCACAGCAGCTTGCCCAGGATCACCTCCAGGTGCCTTTGGAATCTCTCCAGAGAAGGAGACTCCACAAGCTCTCTGGATGCAGGAGATGCTGCTGAGAGGTGCTCTCTGAACATTGCTCCTTTGAGGAATGCTTGGAATACAATCAAAATCACTAAAGGAAACAATTATCCTTCCTATCCCAGCATCTGACTTGGACTATTTGGCACAGAGCAGTGGGAATGGCCACTGACTCCTATCAGACTCCTATCAGTCCCCAAACCTCCTGCTCTGGATGACCCTGGACCAAGTCTAGCTGGATCCAATCTTTCCAGAACCACTGCAGACCCTGTAAGAGGGGATTTTATTTTCCCAATCCCTCAGTCTTCTGATGGGGCTTCCATCAGTTCAAGTTTTCTTTCTTTCAGCATCTCTCTGGCCCCAAAAAAGCAATCCCACTCCCTGCAGCCACACAATGCAGGGAAACTGGTGCTGCTCTGTCAGATCTCATTTCAGGAAGCTCTTGTCCTTAAGCTGCTCATCAACAAGAGAGGATAATGTGACACATAACTTGTCTTGAAAATGCTTCTCCCATGCTGAGTCCTCATCTACCACTCTGAGAGGCATTTTGCTCCAGAGGTTCCAGCTCAGTGCCAGCTCTGGCTGGCAGACTACACAGGAGCTGCAGCCACAAAGCTGGATAGGATTTGCATTTCTCCTGCTTGCCCTGAGAGCTGGCAGAAGGGTTGGATACTGCTCTCTAGCTGGCACTTGATATCTGCTGAGGAATCCCAAGTTATCACTGCTGGCATCTCCCAAGCTGTGTGGTAGAAGGAGAAGGAAAGCTGCCAGGTTGCTCTGTAAGCCAGTAGGTATTCTTGGAGATAAAAACCTGAGCCTGGGCCCAAAGTTGTTGTTTAAGCTTTACTAGGGTTTGGTTTCCTTGAGAGTTGGAGGCTCCTCTCCCTCTGTTTGCTCACAAAACTGCAGCCTGGGTTGGGCCAGCTGCATCCTCCCTTTCAAACCAAGGAGCTGATCCAGAGCTCAGCAAAGGCAGAGGAGCAGGGATTTCTGCATCAGTTCAGGCTCAGCAATGCCTGCCCTCTGCTCACTCCTGCCTGAGGAGCTTATGGCAGGAGTGCTGGTGCTCAGAGGCCATGGGCAACCCTGCTCTGAAGGCAAGATGTGCTTGCACCTCCTGCTGCTGAAGATTTACCAAGGTTTTACCAGAGACCCTGCTAAAAATGGAAAGTTCCCATCAAATTGTCCTCTAATAACCATGAGGAGCTCCATTTCTAAATGCTGGAATGGCTCTGCCTCCTCTATTTACTAGCCAGCAATTAGCCTCACTTGAGCTACTTCTTACTCAGCTGAAAGGAACAAGAATGATGTTTGCTTGCTAAAGACTAAAATGGAAATCTCCTCTTTGCTGAGGAAGCATCAGTCCTGGCTGCATCATCCTCCACTTCCCAGCAGTGCCAGGATGTTTGTAAGGGAGGAGGCAGTGCTTTTTGGCCATAACTCTGTGTGATCTTTGCTGATAGCTCACTGGAATAGAAGAAATGGCTAAAACTAACACAGTCCTCTGTCTGCCTCTGCTCTGACTGTGCCAGCCTTTCCCATCATTTATTCCCAGGGAGATATATGCATATCTCCCTGCTCCCTTCAGCCAGCAGCCCCAGGTGAGACAGGGGCACTGGGATGCAGCTCCCTGGATGTAGCTCCCTTCTGCTGAGCTAAACAAGCTGAGCTGCTGCTCTTCATCTGCAGGGGAGTCATCTGTTCATCTCCTCTAGGAACAGGAGGATTTGGGAGGATTGATTCCTTGTGTGCTGCACGTGCATGGTCAGAGAGAGCTGCTGGACCCAAGTGAGAGAAGAAGGAGTGCTAGAAAAGAACCATTTGCAGCCAGAAAGCTCAGGCAGGGAGCAATTCAGCAGCTTGACAAAGGTCATGCACAGAACATGTGGCAGAGCTGGGATGAACTCCAGCTCTAAGCCTTTCACCAGAAAGCTGCTCCAGCACCAATTGTAAATCCTTGGGCTTGATGATCCCTGCAGGTCCCTTCCAACTCACAATATTCTCTCATTGCTCCTGAGCTTTGTCCCATTTCCAAATAAAAGTCTGAGCAAACTTCATGCCCCAGGCCTGGAGATAACACCTGAGTGCCTTTGGGACAGCAAACAGCAGGACTGCAATCCTCATGCTGGTCTCTCTCTTCCAGGGTGACTTCTCCAGGCTGGAAGGCTGAGCATCAGGCAGATGTCTGTCCAGTGGGAGCTTCTAGGGAAGAGGAAACTTGGGCAGCTGTGAAGGGATTGACCATCACAGCACTTGCTGTGGCTGTGGCAGAGCCAGAGGTGCAGGGAGGCTCTGAACCCTTCTCTGAGGACACATTCCTCCACCTTCACCTCTCACCTACGTCAGAATTCCTTCATCTCCATACCTCCAGGAATTTCCAGCTGGTGCAGCCAAATCTTTAGCAGCTAAACAAAAGTTTCTGCCTCTCCCCAGAGAGCTATTTTCCCCTCTCCATTCTTTTTAGGAATAAATCAATCAGAGACTTAAAGACACTGACAGACAACACACAGGGTTGAACACTGCAGAGCCATGCAGATCTCAGCATCCTACACTTGGGCAAGCAGCCATCAGGGCAGGACATCAAGAAAATCCCATTATATCTCTGCTTTCTGTTGTGATCTGAGCTCTGATGACAAGAGACAGGGCAGAGTTGTAAACACAAATGGAAAACTGCAGAGTCTGCAACCTGTTGGTTCATGACAGTGTAGAGAGCACTGCATCCATTAACCTGGGAGCTGCTCTTGGAATTGCTGCAGAGATCTCCAGCTGATTGTTGATTTATGATGGTGCCTTTGCTGCAGCTTTCTGAGGCTTTACAAGCACTACAAGCTGACTCCACAAAGAAGTGGCTTTTTGGGGGGGATTGTGATGTGCAGGAATCTCTGGGCTGTGGTGTAGAGAGGGTTGGGTGATGGACAGTGAAATGGCAGCTGGGAGAGGAAGAGAAAGGCAAAGGCACAGCCACTTCTGGAAGCTGGGAAGCTGTGACATGGTAGCAGGTGAGCAGAGGGAAGGGTTTTGCCCTGTCTAGGAGTAGGGAGGAAGTTAACATCTCTCTTGAGTTAAAATCCTATTCAGGACATGGTCTTACCCTTTAAGCTTTTGTATTTCTCTGCTTCCAATCCCCACATAAAAATGGGAATTGCAGAGTTTTCGCTGGAGAATTCTGTTTTAATAAGGACTTTGGGATCAAGTCTTGACTCCTGAAGTATATCTGAAGCCACATCATGGAGCTCATGTCAGGCACAGCTCTCCTTAGCCAGCCAAGCTCATCCACTCCCTTGGGACATTCCATTCCCTGCTGGCTTTAGAGACTGCTTGCAGCCTCCTGGCCCTTGAGCTCATACTTTCCTAGTGAGTAGCTTCCCTGACAATCTTCATTAACCATCACCAACCTTGTGTAGCTTCTTATTCTGATTTTAGGCTGAAATAATTGTCTAACCTTTTTTTTCAGTATCCTATGAACTTGCTGTAAGTTGTTTGGCATCTCCATACTATAATTTAGAGGGGTAGAGAGAAAAGAGAGCTTAGAGAAACCAAACTTCCACCTGAGTGCAGCAAGCTGCCTCCCAAATGCATCATTTGCTGCTCAGGAGACCAGACTGATGCCTTCAGTTTGGAGCCAAGATGTGGGGATGCTTATTGTGCTGCAGGTTATTCCCTGTGCTGCTGAATTCAAGGGAGCAGAGAAGGTTTAAAGCTCCCTCAAATCATTTCTTGCCCAGGATAAACCAGGAGTCACCATCCTGCTGTAAGGCTGGAGACACGTGGACCTCCTAACTAACAAAAAGGGCAAACATTTGGGCAGTGTTTTGGTAAAGAACCATTTCTAGTTCCCATCATAGCTTGCACAAGTGTCACCTTGCTGTCTCTAGCCAAAAGACTCTCTAGTTGGGAGCAGAAAATCCCCTGGGACATCTCCTCAGCTCATGTTGGTGGTTGCTAGCCTCAGGGTTGACATCTCTAGAGGTGCTGAGAAGATGGAGCTGGACCTCTGTTCTCCTCCTGTCAGCTCTTTCCAGCATGTGTAGAGAGGTTTTGGGATGTGTGTCCTCCCTGCCAAGCAAGAGAAAGCAGCAAGCAGTCACTCTTCAGACCCTGCCAGCTCAAAATGGAAGAACTAATCAATCTTCCTGCCCTGTTTGTTTAATGTTCCTCTTTTGCAGGGAAGTGAGACACTTACTTAACAGTTTCCAACATGTTGGGACAGTCTTTTGGCCTCAAAATGCTCCAGAATAATGAAAAAGTCTATTTACAGTAGCCAAAGCTCAGCCTGTTAACTCCTGGGATTAATTTATTGAACTGGGATTTCTGAGCAAGCTGTTTTGTCTCAAAAAGAAGAAAGACTTGGCAGCTCCTTACCAGTGCCAGCTATGACATTTTCACAGAGGTACCATGGCATTTATTCCTTAGAGATTTGGGGCACCTTTTTTGGAGGAGGAAGGGAAAAAACCTCTCTTTTCCTGTGGTGGTAAGAGTGGCAGAGCTGTTGTTGGGTTACAGATGCATCTGAAGGAGCTGAGAGCCCTGCAGCAGGGGCTGGAAGTGTTTGCAGAAGGGTCAGGATGTGCCAGAGCTGCCCAAATCCTCCTTGTCCAAAGGCCACAAGTATTAGCAGCATGATGGTGAAGGTCTGGATCCAGCTCCAGCCAAGGTAACTGCAGCAATCTCCTTGCTTTTCTTGGCTTGATGGTTGGCCAACGTTTCTGGGAGCTCGTCGGTTTGAATCCTGATTTCAATGGACAGCTTTGGAAGTTGTTTGGTTTGCAGGCTGCCCCTGGATGCTGGGAACATGATCTTTGCCAGGGCTGGTTGCAATCCTATGTATCTGGCTGGGCAGAGGTGCAGCTCCCCTCCCAGTGCCCTGGGAGCTGGTTTAGGAGCAGCAGGACCCTTGCCAGGTGCACTTGAGCTGTGGAAGGTGTTGGAAACCTCTCAGGAGATGGTGGATGCTGTTTAGTGAGGAGGTTGGATGCTTTGTAATTGTAAATGTGCCAAACTAGAGGGCTGGAAGCTCTGTGCTGTGAGGACAGGCTGAGGGAGATGGGCTTGTTCAGCCTGGAGAGGAGAAGGCTCCAGGGAAACCTTAGAGCAGCCTTTCAGTCCTTAAAGGAGCTGATAAAGATGGGGACAGACTTTTGAGCAGAGAGAGCCTGTGCTGACAAGACAAAGAATGATGGTTTTAAACCAAGAGGGATATTTAGACTGGAGAGAAGGAAGAATTTTTTACCCTTAGGGTAGTGAGATGCTGGCCCAGGTTGCTCAAGGAGGTGATAGATATCCCTCCCATCCCTGAAACCATTCCAGCTCAGCTTGTTTGGGGCTGTGAGCAATCTGCTCTAGTTGCAGATGTCCCTGCTGACTGCAGGAGGGTTAGATCTTGAAAGGTTGCTTCCGACCTAAACTGTTCTCTCCTTTGCTGAGTGGCTTTTTGCATGATGTTGGCCTGTGTTTTGGAGGCTAAAGCCTCTGTGACTGGCTCAATCTGTCCCTTTTGGAAGCTGCTGTGTTTATCACAGTTCCTGGGTTGATTTGTTGTGTTTAGGAGGAGGAGGAGGAGCAGGGGAGATTCTGGCACTTGGTGTATATATATATATATATATATATATATACATGCTCAGCACAGGACTGAACTGTGATCTCTGCTGCCTTGATCTGTGGGATGTATTTATTTCTTGTGCAAGCTGATGTGTCTGGAGCAGTTCCCTAAGGGAGGGATGTTGTCTGCTGGCAATGAGGAGGGAATGTTTCCCCCTGCTCATCCCACACTCACTGCCATGGCCCAGGCATGGCAGCTTGCCCCATTATAGCTTCATTCCCACTACAGAATATTGCAGCTTGTGGAGGAAAAAAAGGAGGAAAACCAATCACTAACCTGGAAGGAGTACAAAATAAATGGGGTTTATTCTCTATTCCTCTTGCCTTTTCCTCATTCTCAACCTCACCCCTGGCTGCTTCTCTCCCCACTCACTGAGTGACTCTACATGTGCAATTTGGCTAGTGGATTGACATCCTCAGAGCTCTTAGTGCAGCTTGCATTCAGAAAACCCCAGGCTCCTGTTGCTGGAGGCAGTTAGGAAAAGAAGAGCAGAGCAGAAATGCAAAAGCCAGCTGTGTGGGGTAGTGGAAGCTCTGGGAGTTTGCTCTTCCAGTTCACAACTAGGATTTCACTCTGGAATAGTGATGCCAATTGTTGGTACATCACTCCCAGGGCTCTCCAAAAGGGATTATGAGTTCTTTCCTTGCAGCCTATAGATCCTAGAGCTGATTTTCCAGTACTGAGCAACCCTCTGGATCCCAGAGGGTTCCTGAACTTAATTATTCCTAAGACTGACCAGCTCATAAATTTCACATTACATTGACATTGGTTGCTCTTGTTTCAAACCAACATCCCAGCTGTTCCCTATGTCCATCTCTGACCTAACCAGGGGAGAAAAAATAAGCTTTGTCCAACAGCCTTGAGGCTTGTAGCTTTTTCCACATGCTACCTTCTCCTCCACTGAAGGCCTGGTAGACTCATTATGAGCTCTTCTAGCTGCAAGATATCTTTGGCATGAAGAAATCCCCTTTTTTTTTGCCTTTCTAAAGCAAGCCATGGTATGTATGAGAAATGCAAAGAGCATTGAGCAGCTAAGGAGATGATGAGCTGTGTCCCACAGCTGAGCCTTGGCCCTGCTCCTTTGTGCTGTTGCTGTTGTTAGCTGTGACTGCACTGCTGGCAAACCTCTAGCCAGGAGAAGGGATGAGCATGGTGAAGCCAGGAGAAGGGATGAGCATGGTGAAGCCAGGAGCTTTTTGCAGCAGGCTGATACACTGCTGTTGTGGTTTGTTTGATTGTTTATTTTATTCCTTGCAAGAGATTGATTTTCAGTTCACCTTGCTAAATAGCAGGAAAATATTCATGTTTACATCATGTCTGGATGTCAAATGCTTGCTCCCACTTACTTGGCCATCCATAGTCACTTAGAAGCTCTGTAAGCTGAGTTTCCAGTTGGGAATGCAGGAATTGAGTAGGTTCAGGAGGGAAAAAAAAATCCTTTATGGGGGCACTTTCCTCTTCTTCCCACCTTTCCCTGAAGTGTGGCAGCAGTCTTGCCTCTCCCTTTGGAACACCAAGGCTTTTCCACACTAGTTGCAGGTAAATACATTGAGCTGGAGAGAAGATTGCAGCAAAACTATGAGATGATGGCAAAAAGCTCATAGCAGTAGTAGCTGGCATGGGATGGTTTTGTACCACTAGCACAGAGATGTTTATGATCTGGTGACTCTATGATGGAAAGAAATCCTTCTAAAGCTCCCCAAAAAGCTGTTTCAGGCACCATGGCAGCTGGACCTGGGAAAAAGGGAGGGAAACACTGGAGCAATGCCTCTGGAAGCAACAAATGGTGAGTGTCCCAGAGGGACAATGTGTCTAGAAAGGGCTATTTGACAGCCTTGGAGCAGGGTTTTGGCACAGATGCTCCTAGAATTAGCCAAAGCTATAGAAAGGTGGAGTTTTGCAGCCTCTTTTTGCTCACAAAGCCTGGAGCTGAGCTCCTCTTCATGTTATTGTGCTTTAAAAGCTTTGAGTGATGGCTGCAGGGAGCAGCTCTTTTCCTCATCCCCAGGGCTATTGATGCATTTAAGGGAAAACAACAGAACTCCTGTTTAAACTAAGAATGTTAACTCCATGTCACAGCAAAGCCAGGCAAGGGATGAATAAGATGAATAACTCTCTCCAGCTAATTGCCACTTGGCTTAAGCACAATGCTGAAAACATACTGTTTATGTTGTTTGACCTTTATAGTACAGGAGAAATGAGAGAGATGCTTGGTCCTAGGGGTAGCATGTTGATAGCTAGAGCTATGGAAAGGAAGGGGAGAGCTTGCTGGGAGGAGAGGGTTGTGATGGCCACGATGGCTCCAGTGCCCTTGTTTGCACATCCTGCTTCTAATGGGACTCTGCCTGCAAAGTGACAAATCAATGAGAGAACTGGGGATGTTCTGCTGAGCTCCATGCACATGTGGTGCTTCCAGCTCTGTAGCTCTCCTGGAGACACTTTGCAGGGTATTTGGGTTCATCACTTGGTGAGCTGCCCTCTCTTCTTCAGCAGTGTCTCTTAGAATCATAGAATCCTAGAACAGATGCAGCTGGAAGAGACCTTGAAGCTCATCAGTGCAGCCTTTGTCCTAGCCCTAGCAACCTGCTAAATGATGCTCCCCAATGCAACATCCACCTGGCTCTTAAACCCCTCCAGGGATGGGGACTCAAGCACCTCCCTGGGCAGCCT